>JAOBAT010078751.1:5813-43392 GCA_026413305.1 Hydrozoanthus tunicans | reverse complement strand
GGGGGGGCCAATGTAGGACTTTTGCTATTTAAAATATTACATCAATTATGAGTTTTTTGAGTCCTTCTGTTTGACCTTAATATTGTTCAGTTTGTCGCTTTATTAAGGAAATTAACATATGTAGAAATATGCATATTTTTTTGCTCCTCTGTGTGTGTACCAAACTTATCTTCCCAAAAACTTAGTTTTCACAATGTCCAGAAGAATTTCGAGGCCAGAAAGTAACGTTGATCTAAAACAATCGTGTTTTAAAAAATAAGGATTGTTTTTCCGGTCAAGCACAATGAAGCATCGAAACTTTTTAGACTTCCTTAAGAATGGGTAAATCTGGAAGATGCGGCGCGAAAGATTAAATTATTTTCTTCATTTTTTTGCTGACGGCTATCATCACATTTACCACCTACATACAGTAATCAGTGTAGCTACTTGGACAATCCGTTAACTTACCATTCTGTACTGAACCTCTAGCATTATAGCTCTCTCAGCCAGCCTTTCAAACATGGAGATCTCCAGGTTAAGCGACTTTGCTACGCTGTCTTGGATTACAGGCTGCAACTGTTTATGATCTCCTATTAGCACGACCTGTTGGGCACCTGAGCACGTGATTGGCACAAGCGTCTCGGGTTCCATGCTCATACCACTCTCATCCACAATGCATTGATGAATGTTATCACAATTTGACGTCACGCGATATCCTCCAGCAACAACACAGGTACTCAATATAATTTCTACTCCTGAATGTTGAATCGCCCATTTTGTTGCATCTGATACCAGCTGTGATAAAAAACGTGTAATTTATTCAATGAGATTAAAATTCAAACACTCACTGTCAGGCACCAAATAAACGGGGGGGGGCACGGTCGAGGAATTTCGAAACTATTTAAAGGTAATCTCTAAAGTCCTACTGTATTTAGTTAAAAGGTTGTCTGTGCCCTAGCGTTTTGGTAAAATGAGTCAAAACAGGCGCACGAAAACTCGAAAACTAAAAAAGTACAATTGAAAAATAGAATTTGCCTTTTTTTCTCAACCAGAAGTAACTCTGCTTCGATAATACACTTGACGTATGGCGTAGACATGAGAACTCAAGTACACAAGTTTGAAGGCCATGAGTACAGGCTAAATCCGCCTTTCACAGTGTTTGAGCAACCACCAGCCCTTTGCCGATGAACCATGATTGAAAATAGTTGAAAGTGTTTCGCAAGCAAGTAACGCAGCACCGATTTCTCACATCTACGTCATTTCCGAACTTTCCATCGAGAACGTTGACTTTTTTTTTATCGATGTTGAAGCAAACTGAATATCGCAAATACAGCAATACTTCTAAAAAGGTCTTTTTATGGTACAATCAACATCTTCCTTGGAACATTAGTAGCGCTTTAATAGAGATTCCCTTTAATAAACGGCGGTTCCAATTAAACGGGGGTGGTAAGAAATAAGGTCAAGGTTTGAGAGCAGATTGGGCAAATGCAGAGATTAGAATATGCTTTAAAAACAGTACTACAGAGACCAGTTGTCTTTGACGACCTGTTGACTTGTTTCGTCCCCTTTTTTCACAGTTTATTTTACCTTGCAATAATCACTGAAGTCCCGTTGACTTATTTTGTCCACTTTTCTCAGAGTTTATTTTACCTTGCAATAATCATTGAAGTCCTGTTGACTTATTTTGTCCACTTTTCTCACAGTTTACCTTACTTTTCAATAACCATTGAAGTCCTGTTGACTTAT
This sequence comes from Hydrozoanthus tunicans, assembly GCA_026413305.1. Lineage (NCBI taxonomy): Eukaryota > Metazoa > Cnidaria > Anthozoa > Zoantharia > Hydrozoanthidae > Hydrozoanthus > Hydrozoanthus tunicans. The sequence continues at coordinate 41,667 of JAOBAT010078751.1, read as the reverse complement.
TTTGCCCACTCTTCTCACAGTTTACCTTACTTTTCAATAATCATTGACGTCCTGTTGACTTGTTTTATCCATTTTTCTCACAGTTTAACTTACCCTGCAATAATCGTTGACGTCCTGTTGACTTGCTTTCTCCCCTTTTCGCGCTGCTTCATCAAACTCCTGTTCCAGCTGTTTCAGCTCTTGAGCCTGCGGGGAATCTCGTCGAATGACATGATGCAATGCTACTGTCTTAACCTCGTCGCTAATTTCTCTTTTGTCTTCGCTTTCCCCCCACTGAGGTTTTATCTTATTTGGAATGGGGAACTCCATTTGCTCGTACTGGCTGCTGTAAATTCTGAGAATCTTTTGAGGAGGAAGAATTCGTAGCAAATACTCTGAAAATTCAATGAAAGATTCTTAGCTCAGGGGTTGTGCCACCCTAAGCTCAAAACCATAGTTAAAGACCCTCATCAGCTTAAAACTATGGAAACTGGAGAAAAGCGCCGGCCTCATAAGCATTTTGGCTTGCTTTTTGTGTTATTTATCCTTAACGGTTCAATAATACATTACTCATACCCCAATCATACTCTCTTAGCTAAGGGCTTGCATATATATACGAACAGGTACCAATACATTCTCTAACAATGAGTTTGTGAAGGCGTTGGTGGTGGTGTGTGTGCGTGTGGGAAAGGGGCGGCTAAGATAATAAGGTATAAGATAATAAAGAAAGTAAGGGTTGCGTAGATATTAAGCAATTATCCAATGAATTGGAGGTGACTAGTAAGCAATTATCCACCGAAGTGGAGGTGACTAGTGGTGGAAATTTACCGAGAAGTGAAGCAGCGACGTAAATATCTCTCGCTGGCACTGCCACTGAGGTGGAAAATTATTTTAGTATATGAAGACAAATAACAGGAAAAGGGTCCCGTGGAACTAACAGGAATCGAATAATTCAAAGAGCGAATCCAACTACTTCGAGCTTGCCTCTGTCAATGGATTATATCAATTAAAGGTTGAATTAGGAAATAAGTAATACTTTGGAAGAAACTAGTTTTAAAAACAAAGCAAAAAAATAACCCAAAATAGCACTGATAATACGGGCCTGCGCAAAAGCCAAAAATTTCTGTGACAAAAACTTGGCTGACGGCATTTCCTGTGAGCACTATGTTTTTGTTCGATTCAATCTCTCTAGTCTATACCATTTGAACTTAGTTTGAAGTGCTATCCTACAATGCGTGTGGTCAGTGAAACAAAAAAAAAAAGAATTCAAAACAGCATAGAAATGTAGCGTGAAAGTAGAGCGAAACTAAAGCCAATTCAGCTTTTTGATTAAGTTCCAGTCAAGTCTTGAAAGTCTTAAATCTAATTAAAGAGCAAATTTGAGTTGCCAAGCATTTTGCAGGTTTGTTATAATTATAGTCTATGAAATGTCATTTCCGAATTGCCAGCGTTGAGCCTTCTGGGGATTTTAAATGTTGCACGCGCAAAAACACTCAATCGGCTACATTTTGCCAAACGATTGAAGGACCCCTTTTCCTGTTAACGCCCTAGATATGCCAAATAAGTCGAATTAAATAAGGTGAGAGTTGGCGAATGTCAAGTTTGAACCAAATTTATCAATCTAAAATTTTCGAACGCATGTAAGAAAAGCCCATGCTCACTTTAATTTTTACTTGTGCTTTTTCCTGAAATTTCGGGGTAAAACAACTTTGTTCCTACTTGTGAATGCATATATTCCAAAGTTAGTTTCGCGTTTAAAGGGAATGGCTGAACTGTTTAATTCGTTAATTTCCTCTTCAAAAATTGTCCCCAAGACGAATCGCCATTTTGAAAGCTTTCTCAAAACAGTAAATATTCTTGGATATTCACTGTTTAAGGAACCAATCAGGGCGCACAAAAAGAAGCTATTCACTGATTTGGTATGTACTAAAACGAGTTATATACTTCTGACACGATAACATGAAAACAATATTAAATTGGATTAAGTTAGCCTTAGAGCTTGAACGCACAGGTCCTTTGGAGCTCTGCCCGCCTTTCATTAAATCAGTTAGAACAATTTCAGCCCCACTTATTTTATAATTTGTATCCAGTTTGACAGAGCTACGGCTGCAGGTACCAATCAGAGGTCAACAGGCTGGCCCTTGAAGGGAGGCGGGGGTAAGCTGAGCGAGGCCACACCCCTTTTCTGTTAATCGGTAACACTTACTAACGACCACGTCCACACACTTGTTCGAAGGGCCGCAGTATAGAACTTGAGGAGGTGCTTTTGGCAACTCGATATCATCATCACTCCGGCTTTCCTCATCAGAGCCATCTTCTTTACTGGGTGGGTGAAGAAGGACTGGCCCCATCTCGCGATTGCGCTTGGCAAACCAGTAGGCGATGTGAGCTCCTGTAAGTGTTTTGCCAGTACCTTTTGGACAAATTATCAAAGGATTGTCATTCAACAACCAATTTTTTTTCCAGAAAGTGATTGACTGCAAAGATTGTATAAAAAAGAGTTTTATGTTTTATGTCTGTTAAACACTTGTTCGGTAAGGTCCATTAGTATATCTTAATTGGTGACGTCGAAAATTGCTTAATTTTAGACACAAAAACAAAGCACCAATTTGTCCGGAAACTTCTTTGTTGTTCCTTTTCTATTGGCTTAGAGCCATTTTCAGACAGAAAACAGGAAGTGAACAAAGTGACAAAAGTGACAAAAAGGTGAAAAAAGAAGAGTTAGAGAAAAATGAATTTTTAATTCGCTACAAAAATACACTTACCTGGAGGTCCTTGAATTAAGGTAAGCGGTTCGGCAAGCGCAGTTTTCACGGCTACCTCTTGGTAATGGTTCAAAGAAGGAAACTTGTCAATTGACAAGACGTCTGGAACTCTCACAGCAAACCCTGCTGTTAGAAACAAACGAGAGAAACCGAATTCTCAAGCGACTTACGTGCGACTGTCATACGATGCTCGTGCGACTCTCGTTCGACTTTTATGCACTTTTAAGCTCCGCGAGTGTCTTACGAGCATTGTTTCTGCGACTCTCTTGTGGAGCTTTAAGTTGCAAGAAAATTGACTTTCTCATCTCGCGTGAGAGGAGGTCGATGTTAATCCAATTCATCCAATTGTGGATGAAACAAGAAGATTCTGTAATAATTCATGAGAATGCTATTCATACCTCTCCTCACTGGTGAGTTCAAAGCGCGGTATGTCATGACTGGGAATTAATGTAAGTTCTTCAACTTTTGGTCATAATAAAGCCACCTTTACAAGCTTTAGCAAGAACAGATTATCAACCTCAAAAAGAGAAATATAAAGGAAAACTGGAACTCTACAACTAACAGTGAAAAATTTGTTGAATTCCTTTTAACTGTTGGTACAGCGTACAATTTCACAGGGATCGCTTCATAAACTCTTCTTCCTTTATGCCAACAATAAAATATTTAAAAAATGTTAGAAAAGTTAAAAAAATTGTTTTCTTTTGATTAGACTTCTTTTGTCATCGCAGTAAAAAGTTTGAGCAGCGAGTTATCCAGAAAACTGCTGTTAAAAACACCTACCTTCGGGAGGATCTAAACCTTTACAAATGGAGTGCACCAGTGTGTCTGCATTTTTCAAACGGTTTACAAGGACATCGTACATTATTCTGTAAATCGAAGTACGATTACTTTTGGTAGATGAAGCTCAAAATCATTTTCAACATGCTTGGACGAAAAATAGATACCAGGGGTGTGAGGAGTCTTAACTCAAATTCTTCTTATAGAAAAAACATGCAAACTTTAAAAAGTTTTGGACTAGAAAACATGCTTTTTCTTTCTGGTTACAACCCGGGTTTGTTTTTTTTCGTTATCTCATCACAGGTAACACCGCTTAATATTTGTAACAGCTTAGTACAGGCCTTCAAAAATGTTTGAATATCCTCACCGGCTTACTTGAACCTTTTTTCACCTAATAGTCGAAATCCGGTTAAATGAAGAATAAGACATATTCAAAATTTTCGACAAGAGTATTAAAACACATTCAATCCTAAAAACAGAGCCGTAGCAAGATTTATTTAAAAATATATATTGGAAGGACATATGTTTTACTCTGGATTACAAATTCTAAAAGTTTCAATAAAACTTGCGAAATATACCAAACGTTAACGTTTCGGCTATGAGTATATTTATACAACCTTCATCAGGTAAAATTTTTTCTTGTCACGATACATAAAGTTTTATTGAAAGTTTTAGAATTTAGTAATCCAGAACAACAAACATATCTTTACAACATATTTATTTTAAAAGTCCAAATATGGATACAAGTTAAGTCTGGTTTTAAGATTCTTCAAGACAAACATTAAAATACTAACCTGTGTGGGAACGACCTGTTGAGTATCTGTATGTCGAAGGTACGACGTTTCCCATCGAGAAGATCATCAGGAAGTACCGAGGCAGCTTGATGAAAGCTTAGTGTTATTACTTTATCTGGTGTACTTTCAGGGTGCTTCAAGTTTTCAATTATACAATGGCAAATCCACTTGTCTTGGAAACGGCTTGATTCAGGTTCGTGTGATGCAGCTCCTTTGATAATATGAGGTGTGCTACCGAAAATTTCTCGGTTGGCGATGCAAAGACAGGCAAAGTCGCCTTGGAAGAAATCAAGCTGGTTACTCTTGATATACTTGAATGGCAATTTGAAGCTGGCTTGAATCTTTTCTTGTTTGTTTCTTTTCCACTGTAAATATTAATAAAGAAACCATGTGTCTTTGGAAACACTTCACCTAAATAAATTCATCGCTGTTCGTAAAGAGCTGTGCGGAACACACTTCTTCAAAAACTCTTAGAAATAAAGGCAGAAATTCTACGAGATTTTTTCTGAACTTAGTAGACATAGATTAAGGGGGTGTACATTAACAGTTTTAGGGAATCTGTACCTGCCTTCTGGCGCTAAATTTTGTGACAAACTGCAGAAACAGATATGTAACTTTAAACTTCTATTTCTACAAAGTTTTTTCCAATTTTACCTGTAAAATAGTTACATACAGCTACAGGTTTACAAAAAATTGATCATCTAACATTACCTTTCGTAGATCACACGCATTTTTTGATCAATATGTTTGTAGAAATTATGTAGAAGACATTACACAATGGTGCAAGCGTACGAATCTTAATATTCAAAGGTAAGAACAACATTTTACAAACGCGCACAGCAACTGGCCAAAAAAAATTGTTTTGAGTACGAGAAAAATTAAAACGTTAGCCATCTTTGTGTTAAAAGATGTTGTCAGAACTTGAAGTTCAATCATTTGAGAACTTTTTTTGAACCTGGGATCTTAGTATATGTTGTACAAAAACATGAATTCATAGTTAATAGTTTATGATGAACTACGTTTACATTACGAAAAGTTTGGGAAAAAGTAAAAACCTTTAGAGAGACTCCTTTCAACAGAAAGCCGTCATTCTGAGTAACAGCGTCAGAAGCTGCCTCCATCGCCATTACAGGATCCCACAGTTTGATGTACTCCTCAATACTTTTGTACCTTGTTCTTGATGCATGTTGCCTAGCAACAGTTGCAAAACACTCTCTTGGATACCTGTAAAATTTGGGCAAAATTTGTAACCATCAGTCCGAGGGTGGGTTCGTTTGGGCCTACTCCGGAATAGGAATACATGGAATAAAAACTGGCTGTTTCTCCTGTGAAATTACGATAACAACAAAATCTTTCGAATTTTAAGTTTGAAAGAGATTTTTCATTATCCTGACAATCTGGAAGAAATTTCAACTTTTATTCTCATTCTGGAATAGTTGGAATAGGCCCTAACGAAAGGCCCTAACTTTTTCGCAAGAACGTTAGTCTCATTTAATTAAGAATCTGTTCAAGAAAATGAGTACACATAATGCAATAGTTTGAGTATAGGCTTATCACAAAAACAGACTCAGTACCCACTGTGCAATGTCAACTAGAATTGTTTGCTTTTATATTACTTTACCTCGCCGTTTCAGTTTAACTTCTTAGGACACTTGTGTGCAAACTTGTGACACCAAAAACACAAATTTTATCAAGTAAAAGAAACGTAAGTATAATTCTAACTCAAAAATCAAAGAGGCAAGAATTCCAATTCAAGAAGACATTCATATTAAAATTTGAAAAGCCTTCACTCGTGCAATTTCGAAGTCAAGCACACAAACTATCTTTGTAATATCTTTATTTTTCTTTGAGCAATCCAATTACCATTGTTATTGTAATTTTATTTTAGATGTTTTCTTGTTACACTCATTGCTTGCACCACTAAAGATGACACTAACATTGTCAAAACGTGTTAAACAAAAAGTGTTGTTTGTTTCATTAAACTTGTTTCTCTCTTGCTGCATTCAAGACCTTTCGGAAAAATAAGTAGATCAGGATTTGTTAGCACGAGTGATTCAGTTTCAATTTGCGGCCTTAAATGTGTAATAAAAGTAGGTAAAAAGCAGAAAAAGACACATGCAATGTCACCAATTTTTGAAATGATATTAGTATGAAAAAAAAAACAAAACAATTGTATCAATTGAGAGTCGAACTAGGAAAACGCAAGTATGTTTAAATGTAAAACATCATCTAAGTAGTATTTTATTTTCTAAAAACGCTCGTGTTTGGTTCATATTTGAATAACCATTTTGTGAGCCAACCAGACTCTTGTATTAAATTGCACGTAATTACACAGGTTTGCTCTAGATTACAGAAGTCGCTAATCTGCTTGAGCTCCTAGCCCACGAGAATCGAGCTACGATTTCATGTTTATTATTATAACCAAAAGTATTAGCTAACAAGTTAACAAACTGAATGCTGGAAGCCACAATTTTGGTTTTCGGTGACCTTTGTTATCAGGTCATATTCACATCTTGAGGAAAAGTTCAAGACTCTTACCTGTGATGCTCAAGGCAGACACTTAAAGTCGGTGTAAGATACAGCGATTGAATATTCGGTGATATCAGGCCCCGGACAGTGTGAGTGGAGAGCTGTACTTGTATCACGTCGAATTTCTTGAACGCAAAAACCTTTTCGTAGAAACAATAGTCTTCACCCAAATTTTGTGGAAGTTGTTCAGGGTCATTGGCATGTGGGTGTTTATAGGCTAAGAATTGACTTCCACAGCCTTCATTTTTCTGGGTCCTAAAAAAAACAGAAGTAGTTGTTTGCCGTTATTTAAAGAAGACCGCTGTGTTTTTAATGCGAAATAAGAGAATAATACTAAAACAGTTTTTAACAGCGTCCAGCTCAAAGAAGTTGAATGTTATCTAGTTAAAGAAGTCCGAAAATTGATAAGTTTGTTTCCGATTCTGGCGTGGTCTGTTTTGCAATAGCTGAAGACAAAAATAACCGAGACGGCTGAAGATCTTCTACATATTTGTAATCTAATAACAGTGTTTTCGGTTTAAAAAGAAAAGCAATTGTTAACAATAGTTATTGTTTCTACAATACTTACATCAAGAGTGAACCGAACTGCTCTGAAGAGTCTTGTTGAGAATCATGCTTTCTAATAATTTGGACCAGCCTTTCTCCATCTTCCGCTTTAAGAGCACTGAGAATATCCGTCCACATTTCTCTTTGTAGATGAATGATGCCTGTTCTAACCATTTCTGAGAAGCTTTCCTCCTGATCTCTGTTACCTTCAGTTGTGCATGGTACCCGATAGGATCTTATTCTCCACTTAACAGTTGTTTCTACTTTACTTTCGTCAGTTTCTACTTTCACAACTGGTCCCATTTGGCTAAACTGCAATCGTTTCTGTTTGGCGCTAAGGTGATCGAGAGCAGGATCAGCTACATGCAGAGTGATTGAACGATCATCAACGTTGGCAACAAACGCACGAATGACATGAGACCTACTCCTGAGTTGGCTTGCCAGAACGACACGATTGCATGCTTTGTCAAACTTCCTGCTGTTTTCGCTAAAAAACGATAAACGACGACAAAGCCTTGAAACATCTTCCTGTGGGTATCTTTCATCTAGGCGATCAGTGTCATGCGACAAATGGACAATAAGCAGGCGATGTACCAAGATATCGCTGTATCTGCGAATCGGAGATGTGAACTGAGTGTAATGGGGATGATCTCGCTTACCAAGCGATGCATGGTAGATTTTTTCTGGCAAATTGTCCTCTCCACAAAGGAAGTTTGATTTTGACTGAATTTGCCTCCAATGAGCATGCGCAATAGCAAACTGTGGATAATTGTTCTCATCACTAAGAAGCTGTGCAGCTTTGCGAGAGTCTCCCTGTTTCGTATGTTTACAGATAGCAGACCAAATGTGCTTTTGAAGGATGACTGGGTCTTCATCAGACTCTCTCTCATTGCAGGTACTAGCAATGCTTACACCAGCATTTTCCACGAGGCTTGGCAACGACAGTGAACTGCTTGCAATGCCCTTGTAACTTTGTAGCCATTCCTGAATGCGGTGGTCTTTAGGAGGAAGCTGTATGCGTAGTGGAGCAATATTGGGCAGGGCATCCTGTAGCTTCTTAGCAACTATCGTGTTGGCCATAATCATCATTTCTTCCACAATTTGATGAGCTTCGGCATCACCTTCCGGATTCATACGGCAACAAAGCGCTGCGTCGCCTAAACGCTTCCTTCGTCTTTTCTTTGCAATACCACTAAGATTTAAGATACTCTCTCTCACAGAATCAGAAACCTTTTCAACTAATTCACCGTCAGCCTCATTTAATACATTTTGTACAGTTGCATAATCTAGACGACAACTAGAACGTACAACTGTTCGGCGAATCTCTGGCTCGTCAGCTACCTCACCCATAGCGTTTAGTGTGAGAAAAACGGAAACAGCTAGACGGTCTTTGTGGGGAAGAAGGCTGCAAAGGTTTTCACTAAGTTGTGGTGGCAACATCGGGATACACGATTTGACATCCCCGGAATTTTCTTCGCCAGACTCGGAGTCCAGAGTGTTTGCACTGTTCTTCGTTGAAGGTGGGTAATATGACGTACATCTGAAACGCGCCTCTTTGTCGAGTTCAGTGTTTGGCTCAACAAAAAAACTCACATCCGAAATATGGATACCAACTTTAAAACAACTGTCTTGAAGAACCTCGATACTCAGAGCATCATCTAGATCTTTAGATGTTGAAGAATCAATTGTGAAAACGTGGTTCAAAACATTTCCTCGACGGAGATACTCACTGTCCGGAATGCCCCAATTTATCGGAAATTTGCTCTCGGCTTCCTTCAGTGCTTCTTCTCTGAATCTTCTCCTAACTCCGTGTTCTGCAAAGAGTATTTCCATGTTTGTAGGCAAATCGTCTGCAATCTTGATTGCCTTCACAGGAATGCCCAGTGGGTATTGACAATCTGACCTCCACTACAAAGGGACAAAAGCATTAAGTGACTTTATTGGAGAGTTGCCAAGTAAAACTAATAACATAGTAACGTAATAAAACTATTTCTTTCTAAGACACCTATCTATACTACCTCTTAGGTTCACTAGGTGTCCTCTTCTATAGCTCTAAACGTTTGTTTTTTTAGTTAAAAGACGTTAGATTTTATTTGTTTACCTGCAACAGCTCGACAACAAACAGATAGTTTCCACTGAGCACTTTTTCTCGTCTCATTTCCCACACTTTTGAAGCTCTTCCGACCCAATTTTCCTTCTTGTAAATTAGCAGATGAGGTAGTCGTTGGTCTGTTAGAGCAACAATTCTTGTAACTGACTTGTTAATTGGTTCCATGAGTGAAATATTTTCAGCGTCCGCAAAACAAACATACTGCCTCTCGCGATGGTTTATTACGTGTTCTAGAACACCTGTCAAAATAAATCTTAGTTATTTTGTGCGAAATCGAGTTAGCTTCAAGCGGTCAACACAAGTGGTGTTACATTTTTTGAAAATTCTTGCGCACTTTTTGAATTACGTGAGGGGGCAGCCCTTTAACAAATACACTACGAGGTGAAGTTTTCTATAAGTTACTAATCACGAAGATTAATTTCATCCCGTCGTATGTTTATCGTGTTTTAGAAAATAATCCTGGTATAACGCGCGCTATGATTGGTTACAAATCTATTTGAAATGGATTTGATGTAATACAGCTCAAGAACTTTTTCCCAAAAACAGGATAATCCACTTTCTCTTTAGTTATTTTCTGAAAGGGATAAAACAGTACCGCTGTCCTCGTGCCCTCTTATGTCATAACCATTTTATAAAATGGTCTAGAAACACAAGCGTTGCTGCTTTATTCCCGAAATGGATGCACTTTGTAAGTTGGGAGAGCACGACGGATGCGTTTGAGTAGCGCAAGTCCACAAGTGTATCTATACCAAGACAGGCACATGATGATTAGAACTATATCCTAATTGGGCCTAAGTTAATATTTAAATTATTTTGGGAACCTTGTGGTGCAAGTGTGGTTTTCGTAGCGTGAGTATATGCTTGGACTTACCCACAACTTTGCCTGGGAGAGTGCTTCCAGAACCAACAGCTTCCCGTGTGCTGAAAGTTTCAATTACCACTATATCCCGATCAAATGCTTGTCTCACAATTCCTTTTATCTGTAAAGGTACAAAATTGCACAGTGCTAACGTTGTTGGTATCTGATCTTGTAACCGACCAAAAAACCTCATAACAATTTTTGTTAATAAACACTTATCCACAAGTATAATGCCTTGAGTTCCGGTATCATTGGAGTGTATCAGTTATTAGCTCATATTCCTTTTAGGAGTCTATAACAAAGATTATTTCACTCCATAAACAGGTTTTGCTTCTCCGAGTCCCCGGGGGGGGGGGAGAGTACTCCGGGATCGAAAGGGTAGGGATGACCGTCGGAAAAGCCCCCAAAATACCCTAACAAAAACCGAGGCATAAGAATTTTCCACCCTAAAAAACACCTTTCGACATTTTCCTGAGTAGCTAGCGGGTTGGCGCTAAATCCCCCCTCCCCCGTGTTGCGCTGTACATGATATGCAGTAAATAAAGACACGCACGTAATAGGACGCTCGACGAAGGACTTTGCATTTAACAAGAAGTGTTCTTCAATCCTGAAAAAAATACCTAGCTCTTGGTTTAACGTAAGTTGTGTTTTACCCCTAAAATACGATCATACTTACCACCGCAAAAAAGGGAGTACCACCTCCCCTGCTCCCAAATTGGAAACCATGGCTTTTCATTGCCAGAAACAGTATCTACATATTATATTGTACAGCTTTACTGAGTGAAACTATCACAGTATACTTAAAGAAGAACTTCACAACTCACCTCAATGTCAGGAGTGGCAGTGTCGGGAACCTCAGCATATGAAAATCGTCGTTGATCTGGGCTAACACGCAAGCTGCACGCAGTATACTTCTGAGGTTCGTCCCTCAGCAATTGCATAAGAATCTCGGGGTCAAGATACTCTTGGTGCCTCGGCGCAGCTACCACACCACGAGTTTCTTCATTTCTAAATCCAAGATTGACAAGACGGATTTCGGTTCGACCATTCACCTGTCTGAGGTATACAAACGTTCATTGCCTTTTTAACGCATTAGCTTTCATTCAAAATCCAGCTATTTAACATTATTAATTCATTTCCAAGACAGTTACTACACTTAAAATAATTTTCCTTTTTATTTTGCATATTTTTACCCTCCCTGTCTCACATATTTCATTTTTTGCAGGTAGCGAATCAAAAACGATTAAAAAGAAATTGGAAGAAATATAAAAATAAGAATATAAAAATAAAAAGAAAATACTACTGCATCAAGTACATTTTTTCAGGCCAAATTTTTCGAACGCTCTCTGTAGAAGCGTTCTAGTTATTCAGTTTAACAAGAACTTCAACGTTTGTTAAATTTTAAACTGAAGCAACAAAAAGAATTTTTTTCCAAAGGTTATTTCCCTTTTTTATCGTATAACTAAGGAAGCATTTTTATTCTTCAGCATCCCCACTGGTCAAATAAGCTTTTTACTTAAAAGTTAAATGTAAGAAGGTCACAGAGAGCAATTAGAAGGGAATCTGACTTACCGCCTAACTTTTTCAATCCACTCCAATACACTTTCTATAAATATACAGTTGTTATCTAATTACCTTATTTCGTAGTCAGGACTACTCATCAACTGCGAAGCGTATGATATCGCAGTTATTCCCATCGGCTTCCAGGTCCTTACTTCTGAGGAAGCAGTAGCAGATGCGTCCAACGGTGGGAATTCCTCTTTGCTAAGGAAATTCTCCTTCTCTTGCTCTTCCCTGAGAGTTTCTTCGCATTTTGCAACTAAGGCTTTGATTATTTCATCCATGTAAAATGGCGATACTGCTAAATCTTCATCATCGTAATCTTGGGCGAAGGTTTGATCAGTTTCACTGTCAACATCAGATACAGATTCGTCATCCTCGTTTTCTGCCTTTGATGCTTCCTGATCGATATCAATGTTCTGCCTTTCGACTTGCTCTCCCCTCATTTTCTCAAGGTTTTGGTCCTCTAAGATTGACTTGTCACTAATAACCAGAGCAACAGAATAATGTTGACACACTCAGAACATGCTAACCACAACTTTAGGAACTAGTTCAGTACCTTTACTTATTTATTTGTTTAATCATTCATTCATTCATTTGTTTATTTACTTATTTGTTTACATACATTAATCATACAGAAACTCGAAATCGGCATAGCTGGGTTAAACGGAAGTTTGCACAAAATAATATGAATAAATAAGAATAAAAAAGAAAATCAAAAAGAAATCATTCAAAGGGCACAGAAAAGTGAAAACTAACTGAGATAATTTAGATGTTGATTGACTTCACTTTAAAACTAGTGAGAGACTGATTATAACGTAGGTTACGAGGAACAATGTTCCAGGCATTTCAGATGTTTGAAACTTAGTTGTGTTGGCAAGAGGCAGCCAGGTTACCTTCCGCTGAAACACCCATCGCCCCATCAGCAAGCTTTTAACCTTAAGCACAACAAAAAGTAGCGAATGTATTCCAATAAATCATAAAAAAATTTAAAAAAATTGGATGACAAGTGCAATGATATGATAAGAGGATTTACCTAGAAAACAGTCTTTGCTTAATTAGCACTGACTGTTTGCAAAGGTATGTATTAAGGTGTAAATATTCATTCAATCTTTCACTTAAAGGGGAAATCAACCCTAAAATCATCTTTTATCAAACAAAATTTTTAACTGAGTTATCAAAAAATTTCCTCGTATTGCGCAGACTTTCCGAGAAATTCGAGTTTAAAACACGTAACTTGCCGCACTAGGGGTTAAGCGGAGAGAGAGTGAGGCTATGACGTCAGATATGGGTAAGAATTGGCTCGGACTGAAAAAGTTCATCATTGGAGTGAGATATCGAACCCAAAGTAAGTTGTAACTTTCACTCTTGACTGTGTAAGCGAGCTTATGAGAACAAAAACAGTTCAACACTCGCTCGCTCCCCATAACCTACGTCGCACGTTACCGCTGACACGTCGACAAGCGCCCAGGCTCAATGACCTCACACGATCCGAAACACGCACATACAAACTATGGTTCTCGGAAAATCAGGGCGACGCAAGAAAAAAAAAGCGTTTATATATGTTCTCAACACCTCGAAGGATTTCTTTTAAAAAATGTTGGTTTTAGAGTTTAGTTCCCCGTTAATGCTTTCGATACTAAAATTGCAACTATTATCATCAATGTTATCACTCTTCTGCTTATCCAACAAACCAAACTATAGTGAATAGAAACCAAACAAACACTTGCAAATGTTTGTGTCTTTATTCTATACCACTAAGTAAGTAAAACAGGTTTGAAAACGTATTCTAGAATGTAACCCTAAAAAGAGTAGTATATATATCAACTCAATGATAAATCTGTAGTGTAGCCAAAATCTTTATTGTTGACCAAAAATAGCGGAACTATGTAAGAGACCGATTACTCGCCTAGCGGCTGGTTTAACAATATATAGTATTGGTTTTCCTTTCACTGTTTATGTGGCGTTCTTCGGCAGCAGTAGTGAACTCATTTTCCTAAAACATTGGTATACTTATTACGATTTGGCAGTGCATTGAAATTAAATTGTGTTACACATAAAACACTAGCACGTAGGATATTCAAAATGTTCATCAAAACTGCATGGCAATGTGTTTTATCAACCCGAAGTCCGCTAAAACTTGTTCCAAACAACACGACCTAGAACTGCGCTAATGCCTAACATGTAGAACAGAATCTCTTCAACTACTCACCCAATCGTTGCTGAAAGCGATTCAAGGGTACTCAAAGAAGAACTGTCAACTTTCTTAACTGCGTCATCCTGTAGCTTCTCCTGACTACTTTCCTGTGGAGCGTCTTGCTTGTGGGCACTGGATGAGGGTACAAACGCAGGAGCGTCGGGGTTTAATTGGATCCTGTTAAAGGAATTTGCAATTTCCTTTTTCAACTGACTCATTTCAACGCCGAAGAGACCTCCTTTCTCGCTACATCTCCTGATATAGTCTTTCCACAGATCTTGGCAATCTCCAACCGTACATAAAGACACAGGCTCGCCTACAACTGCAACAAGAGACTTAGCTCGTGTTATAGCAGTGTTCATCAGCTTTGGATCTGAGAGGAACTCGAAATAGAGTGTTGCATCCGGTTCTGTAGACCTGACTGAATCCTCTATTGGCTTGCATGTTTGTGAAGTACGTACAGTGGTAATAAAAACGGCTCTAAATTCGTCACCTGGGGAATATAAATACAATAAAGTTCCTGAGGATAAGCATGCACATGGAAGCATTTATCGACGCAAAGTTTAAGGACGAAAATCAGATAGTCCTTACTGATACTTAGAACAAAATTAGCTTAGTAAAATCAAGTAAAGAAGAGCTTCGCCGTCTGACGTCTTTAAGTGCTAATGTTCCGAGCGTTAGCTTAAAAAACGAAAATTAATGATTTTCGGCAAATCTTCAGTAGCCTAAAACTTCAGATTGCTAAGTTTGAAACTATTATGTTTTGGGCAAAAATTTAAAAGCTCTTGTACTTATTAGTATTTTTTAGAAAAAAATAGTTCTAAAATCTGTTTAACGTCTAGTCACCCTTACTAACCTTGGACGTTGTAAATCGTGTCGACTGTAACTTCTTTTTTCCTTTCTTTCCGCAAAGCAGCACGAATTGCTTGTACCTTTAAGCAACAGATAAAGTATAGGAATTTGACATCAATACTCAGCCTATCCAAGTTACCTTTGATTTAGAGAAATGTCGGGTATATTATAAGGAGGGTTTCTAGATAACTTAGGACTAGTTTTCATCTTTTCAAGCCATTTTAGTTTAACTGAAATGGAGGTTTCACGAAAAAGGTAAACTGGTACTTTGTAACGATTCTTGTATCCACGTTGGCCTAGAATGTAACGGTTAAAGGATTACCAAGGATTCCAGCTTTAAAACTCCATTGCTGTTATGGTGAACTGAAAGTTCCAGCTTTACCAAAACTTGCGAAATTGTCATCCACATAGACTGTACAAATAGGTCTTACATGCAAAAACAACTAGATTTGAAAGTCACTCCTCAAATCACATTCAAGTTATCCCTACTAGCCTCGTTTTGGGTAACTTATTCTTTTAAAGTTTAACTCCAGAACGAGGCTAGTAGGACTAAATTGCATTTAGATAAAAAAGTATTCAAATCGCCGCCATTTTGAATAGGGACTATATATAAGTATTTGAAACATCATTCTCAAACTCATAAGTTATTCATGCGATTTCAGATCTATCAGCGTGCCGGATTTGGTCAAGTGGATGAGTTTTGAAGCCTGTCAAACACTCATTTGAGTGTTTGAACAAATTTCAAACTCTAGGGATGAAGTTGTTTTTAATCAACATATTAATAAGGACACACCATGCCACATTCCACATATAAAAAATTCCACCCATGTTTGTTACCTCTAAGCTTACATAAGTGAACCGTACAATTTTTCTCATTCTCTGAAATAAATTTCTCTAACGAGTATTTCGTGTACACAAGAACATTAATCGCACAAATAATAGCTATTGCTCACCTATGGATAAAACATTCCGTAAATATCTATTCGCAGGAGAACCCTCATTGCTCTCTTTAGCTACTTGCTTAACAAGTAATTTAGACTTGGCAGTTCCATTTCTTCGACATCTGAATAACGCCTCAACTTCAGACAAGTGGTTACCTTAAAATAGCCTCGTGGCTCTATTAGTAACTTTTCATCTTTGCATAAGGTTATCGGCTCTTTAAACCTGACAAACGCTCCTCTTCGCTCATGGTCGAACGCCAAATGCTGCACTACAGTAACTCATCGTGCATATAACACTGCATAATTTCCTACTTTTTCATTTGAGAAGCCAAACGAAAAAACACGTGCTACGTGAGTTCATCAGCTTTATCGTGTATTGTGTGATGAGCAATTTTCTATCAGCATCAATTTGATCAATGAACAATGGAATCTACAGGCCTATTTTGATCGATCAAAAAGCTATTTCAAGCACTCGTACTTCGTGTTTGAATGGGGGATTCCAAACACTTCCAAACATTTCTCGGTGTTTGAAACCCCCATTCAAATACGAAGTACACGTTTAGGAAATACTACTTCCTTATCTGCAATTTACGACGATTTATCTATCTTTTACAGCCTTAGAATGGTTCTACAAGTTGTAATAGTTGAGTATTTTATCACGAGCCTGCGCAAAAAGTATACTATGTACCTGAAATCTGTAGGCAGCGAGTACAGCAATTTGTTTCAAGTCCTTTGGACCCCACACATCTGGCCAGTCGTCTGCAAGCTCACTCACACGCTTAACAACCTCTGAAACTTCTGCAGCATTTAAATACGATTGGTCTTGCTCCTTTTTTTCGAAACCACGAGCAGCAAAAAACAATAGAGGGCTCATTCGTGGATGTGCCGGCTATCAAAAAGCAAGTAATTAAATTAAAGTGTTTCAAACGCTTTAGTATCTTTGTAACTGACTTATACAATTGAACATTATAATTTTAGAAAGCCTTCTTTCCCAACGGTAGACATCCATCATAACAAAGAATTCAGGGAACTTTTTATATTAGTTCAATTTGTAAAAAGGGTAAGTAGGAGGTCCAGAACAAATTAATCTAATATTTCATGAAGATACAAGTGTTCTTTGGTTTAGATGGTGGTTAACAGGGATATTATAATTATTCAGTGCAATTTGTAGGTCTCTTCTTTTTTCTAAAAATTCAGTTTCAGTAACTAAAACACAAATTTAAAGAAAACGGGGAAATTATGGAAGTAACAAGTATAAGGATTTATGCTGACAGCAATCTCGATTGGTACCTGTTCTTTTCTACACACAAGTTTTTCTCCGTAGAATGCATCTGATGGGAATCCAAGAATCTCTTTGTGGCATCGATAGTTCTCGGTTAGAAACATGACGTGGGCATCTGTGAACTGCTCGTTATTTGTAGCTTCATAGCAGTCGAACAGTCTTTCAGGGAGAGACTTTTCCAGCCCCCACTTTCGAGCATACTTGGAATAGATTTCTGGACACATCTGCCATTTAACACAAAGATGAACCTTTTTCAAGTTACGCTTAGACATTTTTTTGTTTTTAAACAGTATGCAAACTCTTTAGAACTGCTGTATGAATTTTACAATTAGTTTTATTGAAGCAGTAGATAAAATTTTAGGTAGTTTACCACGAACCGGTGAAGTATCTAAAATAAACACTTTTTTATTTTAAAAAAGTAAGCAATACCTTTGGAATTGCTGTATGAAATGTACAATTTATTTGAGCAGTAGGAAAAATGTTTGGTAGTTTACCACGAATGGCTGAAGTATGTATTACCTTAGCTTACAGGGGAACTTGGATCTACTGTGTAGTGTGCCCGTGAGCGGCTGCATAAGTTTCCCTCTTATTATTTTTTCGACTTTTAACCTTAGCATGTCATTTTTATGCGTTTTATTACGACTTCTTCGACCTTACCTAAATTCACGTCATAGCGACGTCACTATGGTGATTTAAACGACAAAAAATGGGACTTTACATGAATTTTTTTACATGTGCAAAGGAACACCAAGTTACGATCAATGATCAGCAGAACGAATGAAATACGTTGACCACTTGGCTACTTAGTGCTGAATTAGCAAACAAATACGAATGCTACTATCCTGCATAATCATGTAATGAATGGCGCTTTATGCCCTTTGGTCTAAATCATGCGCCTTTATTCTGCT
Source organism: Hydrozoanthus tunicans (assembly GCA_026413305.1). Taxonomy (NCBI): domain Eukaryota; kingdom Metazoa; phylum Cnidaria; class Anthozoa; order Zoantharia; family Hydrozoanthidae; genus Hydrozoanthus; species Hydrozoanthus tunicans. The sequence goes on along the minus strand of JAOBAT010078751.1, from coordinate 23,568 downwards.
GATGCCCCCCTCAACAAATGCTCTTTGGCTGACTACCTCCTCCTCAAGAAATTGCTAAAGTTTTTCCTACAAGTAATCTCAACTGCTGACTCACCTGCATGTGGTCACCAGTGAATACAATTGTAGTATTTGGTCCAGCCAGTGCCAAGGGAGTTACAGTCTCCGGTTCTAATGCTTGTGCTGCTTCATCAATAAGAATATGAGTAAAGAAGCCACGATTGAGCTTAAGATCAAACAGCACTCTAGTAGTTGAAAGGGCAGTGATGACAACACGGTGCCTAAGAACATCATCACGTTTCGGAAGCACAAACATGCCTTCGCTCTCAAGGCAGTACTTTCGAACGGTCTTGTTTGTTGTTTCAATTCTGTATGATTAAAACAAAGTTTGTCAAACAACAAAAGAAAAACAAGAAGCGTAAAAAATAACATATCACTGTAACGATATCTTAAAAGCATAGGAAAACATCTTCAAGCAATTCATACCGTCTGAAAGTTTGGTAGATGCGCAACGGCGTTGCTGCCTTGATTCCGTGTTTGTTTGTGAGATAGTCATCAAGGAGCTCTACGTGTTTGTCTGCTGCCCTGTTCGAGTGTGTGCACACCAGAACCCGAGTTGTAGAGTCAGACACCAGTTGTCGCACAGCTTGACTAAGGGTAAAGGTCTTTCCAGTACCAAAGGGACCAAATACAACCAGAGGATAACCACTCTTGTGATGCACAATAGATGAGACGACTTTCCGCTGATTCGAATTAAGCCTCTGGTCAAGAAGCCAGTCCAACCAACGGGAAACCTGTAAGTTCACATGATAACCTGGTAGGTTAGCTAAGGTAAGTATACTGTTTAATCACCTTGTACTATGATAAGCTATTAAAAGCAGATATCCAAGCTTTCGCAGTCTATGACTTAACACAGAAGAAATCCTCTTTGCAATTAGGTTTAATTTTTAAAAAATGCAAATGAAAGATAACTTCCTTAGAATCAATAAAAATAGAATATCTAGAGCAAATTCGTCACAATAAAGTTGGATACAATTAGTTGGCAAATCTGAAAAAAAAGCAATGTTTGAAACGGCAATTTTTCATAGGAGCTGGCTCAGTATGATTGCACGTTCGTTTAATTGATTATGCTAATTTTCGTCTGGATATCTTTTAAACTGTGATCACTTAACTTAGTTTAATTGTAACCAATAAATAGGGATTTCTTATAACAAATATTAAATAATCCATCAGATCTTACCAATGGTTTTTGAGAAAATATGCACTGTTTGGGAAACAGCAAGTTGAGATGACCAGAGCCAAGTCTTGTAATCGATAAATGCATTTCACAGAGGGGAAGCCGGTTAAATCGAAACTGTGCATCGACTTCGATGTCACAACCGTCATAGAGTTCGCAATCTTGCACCATAACGGAAGGCAATCGTAACACTAAGGAGTCTTCTTCCTCCTCTACTTCGTGAATAAGCGATTCATATACCCTAAAGAATAAAAAAACACATTACCAATGGATGAAAAAGACATGATTTTTGTTTTGAAAATATCCTTTTGTGATAGAGGAGTTGTTTAAAATACATGGAACTAGGTACAGAAATTCTAAAAGTTTGCTTCTGTGTTCATTGACAATATATAATTTCAAACCGATTTAACACATTCCAAAACTATTTTTTCATGACGTAGAAATGCTTTAAAAATACAATCGGCAAAAGATCGACCAACAATAGCCCTTCTGCCCCAGAAAATAATCAACATAATTAATGTAAACGTTTGACGATAACCCGAATGTACTAGCTACGGATGAAGCAATTCTTTGCTTTGTGAAGTAATTGAAGGCGTATTGTGGAGCAGCAAAGAACATCGATGACAACAATCACCACAACCGTATGACCAGTGCAAGTACGTTTCAACTAGTGGTATTTGACTTCCGGTTTGCCTCAGTGGCAACACAGACGTCTGGTGATTTTAAGTCTCAAATAAATTTAGTTACGTGCAAGTCACTTTCCCTAGTAAACAGCTAGCTATATTTTAGTATATAATGTTATATAAAATTAGTACGCTGGTTGGTTTCTTTAAACGTATATTATGAAAAGTGGGATTCTTGGTTCAAAATGCACAATTTTGCTACAAACACCTGTTGGTTTCTGAACCACGCGACACTCGAAGAAGCACAGAAAGCACATTCCGTCTAAACAGTCTCCCTGCAGAAGCATCGGGTATAACAGGATATAGAAGCTTCAGAATTCCGTAGAGCTCACCCTCTGTGGCCCAAACCATCCCAGAAATGTCGGAGAACACAGTTCGTTGGGCATGCAAAGTCGTATTCTTGACGCTGAATCTGAAAGTTAACAAGCGCAAAATATTATTCTGCTAGAAAACCAGCTGAAGGCCGTGTGACGCAGTCGAAGCGTCACATACTGTATGTTTCTTAAATTTCCGGTAAAAGATTTAATTTATCTTATGATACTATTGCATTCACCTTGAGAGTTGCTTACGGATAAACATTTCTTCAGCAAAAAGAAGCTGATGTAACACGCGCTTGTAATTTTCCACATTCAGTTCATACTTCACCACCTGGACTGAGACTATGTTCTCAAGTCGTTTTGGTAGTTTGAAAGCATAGGCTAGTTCTTGGTCAGTGGTAATGCTTGGCTGTGGTTGAAAATGAATAATCTCCATAGATCCATCGTCCCACATTTCTTCCTGTAATTTCATGTTAAGAAAGATGATGAGTTAGATAAGATGTTAAGTTAACTTTTATCAGTAGCTGAAACAAAAATATCTAAATTTTCTTCAAAGTGGGTGTAAATTCTTTCATTCCCCCCCCCCTCCCCCATTATCCTCGCCACTAAGGATTATGATAAGATTAAGGGTTATAGCTTTTAAGAAAAACTTGACATTACACGGTTATTTGACATCGAGACTGAATCGGGGGTAGAATAGAAGCTGGTGGAACATAAACACGATAGAGAAGATGGCGATAACAGTAAAGCGGAGTACTCGGAGAAGTATATGAAGAAAATTGGAATGACATGGTTTTATATAGGTTAAAGGCCCAAAGTTGGATGCATTGGCATTCAGTGCTTGATGGCCTATTCTCCGCATGGAGTTAATGGCCTAAGTGAGTAAGCAAGAATGCTAAAGAACTGTAACTTATTTTAAGCTCCCACATTTCCTTTAATCACAGTTTCTACTGTACTTTAAGACAACTTGCATATGGTACAAACCTGTAGCGCAATATCTTTCCTGATCTGTTTTAGTTCTTCCAAGGCTGCACTGCTTCCTTGAACATCTACATTCATTCTCTGCACAAGGAAGTACTCTCGGCCAAAATCAAACAACAAGCACTGGGCAAAACTGCCAAATATGGTACTTTCGAACACAACTTTTAACTGAACAAGCACTGGATCCTGGAGAGAAGGCATTGGTGCGAGATTGTACTCCATATGGTTTTCTTTGTTTAGTTCTTCAGAGCTGTGTCGTACGTATTGATCAAAGCTCGGGTAATAACCAGTGACGACCTTTACAATCTTGTAGTGGTGGTGGTAGCGGTGAAGTAAAGCTATCGTTCTCAGGGAACCAGCAATACAAGGCTATCAAATTTAACAAAGTCCATTTTAATCATCTGTGTTGTATTATCTTATTGCATAAAATATGGCGAATTTCATTCGCGGTCTGCTATAAGAACTAACATATACTTTGAGCTTCTTTAATAGGTGGAAATTATGTACCAAACCAACTTTTGAACAAACATGACTATTCACTTCTTAGACTCCATCACTCATCGACGTATTCAGGAAAGATGGAAATGCTGCTCCAATCGCCACTTTCTTTCCAGGTTAATGTTTTTGTTTCAGATTTTCTAACAGAAAAGACAACTACTGAGACTGAAGCTTGTTGTTGGTTACATCATTGATACTAAGAGGCAAAACTGCATTTCGAACAGGAACACTTTTGCCGATGGGACCGTCCAGGGTTCCACACAAACTTTTCACTTTCCTTTCTAACATGGAAAGCGATTTTGATATTTTACTTTCTTTATGAAAAAATTGTGTTCCAAATATTTGAAACTCAAATTTGTTTGCCACCAACAATCCTAACGTACAAGAAATACAGTACAGTAGCAGAAAAAGTTAATAAGTCAAATGTCAATAAAAAACATCCATCGTTAACGATGAAACGATCTGAGCTTATTTTAAGATTAAATTCTTGATACTCGAAATAATGATTCGGTTTTATTGTAGATAAAAAGTATTTCCACGATGCCTAAAATGTTGTTTCTGTATCGGGCAAACATTTCCAAACTAAATATACTTTGTTCATATTTACTTTCCTATGGAAAGCGGCTAATATTAGTGTCGATCCCTGGGACCTATACATTTAAAGTCATTGTACATGTTAGTTCTTTGTTAACACAACTAAAGTTGTACCTTGAATAGAACTTGGAACATCCAAGAGTAAGTGTGGCACTCAGTTTTATCTTCAGAAAGAAAGACCTGTAACTCTGCTGGTTTACATTGTACTTCCACTTCTGGTAGATTATCCTTGAGATTGGACAAAAAGTTAGACTGCATGAAACTGCTACATTTTGAATTCCTACAATTACCTTTTCCCAACTTTTTTTTTCATGTTTTTAAAATAATTTCTAAATATGCTACAGGCAAGGGAGTGCTTTTCAAGTCAAGGATAGCGTTGCTTACAAAAGATATAGTTAAAGGTCCTCTGGAAATAATTTACGGTGGTGGATCACAGGGTCTCTTTTATTTATTTATTTATTTATTTATCTATTTATTTGTGATGATTCTGCTGTTGGAATTACAAGGAGAAGGAACAATAGGACACGGGGTCCCTTACTAAGGTTACAACTCCTATGGGTAGTCAGCAGTAGCGAAAGGGAAAACGTTTACAAATTGACTTGAACAGAATAGCTAATATAAAGAAAGTTGCAATAATATGTATGTGTCGCGCAAACTAATACAAACTTTTAGAACTAAATGTGAAAATTCTAAATACAGAGGTGGTCATTTCTCAATACTAGTATTTCTTTTTTCTAAAGATTACTTTACAGCAGGGATATACAGAGGTATGGACCAAATAAAAAAGAAACCTTTTTTTGATAAGTTAAACAAAAACATTACAAAAATAACCTATCCATCAACAATTGTTTTAAGTACATCTTTATATTTCGAATAAAGTAAGTGAAGCATATAAATTTTTTTGAGAAGGAACATAGTAAGTACTCAGTCTTTGAAAAGAAAAAAATGTTCTTCCAATAAAGTTGAGCATAAGGCCTCTGGAGCTGTTCAACTATTTTGTTTTAGATTCTTCTGGTCAATATTTTGACAACAAATTAATAAAAGAAATAATATATCTTGTAAAAGTTCTGTTTCAAACTTGCAAAATTCAAACCATACCCGCACATTTTCCAAATTGACCCGTCCTATCAAAGAAAGAGGAGCAGTATTTGTCTTCTTGTTCTTCGATTCTTTCTCCTCTTCATCTCTGAATCGTTGCTTCCACTCCCTTAATTCGTCTTCTCCGTGAGCAAACTGGCACCCATGACCAAATCGACAAATGGTACGAGCCTTCCACCTAAAAAAAGTTAAATTCTTTTGCAACTTAAGTCATAATTTTATACAATAACATATTTAACTTTTCATCAAAAAACTTGTATGGTATATGGAGAATTATGTAACCGTTTAAGTGTTCTGGGCAACTGATTTTGGTGTACGCATTAATATGGCGGAAAAACACTTTTTCTTCGAAGAAAAATAATTTAAATTTTTGGTAAACCTTGTAAATATCCAGACAACATAATACCAGCAAAACATTAAATCAACTTCTTGCAAACTTACAAAGATTGTCGATTCAATTTAAAGCATTTACTTTTCTTATTTACTGGACTGTTTAGAGCAGTGGATCTTAAATATTTTCTTTTATGTTTTTTTTTCAAAACCATCTGGCAATGGAAAAGATGGAACTAATCAAACGAAACATAACGCTGGAAATAAAAAGCAAAATTTATCTAAACTAGTTTGCTTGCAGAATTTTCCACGACATTTGTCAAACTTTGAGGTTCACAGTTGGCGCAAGTTCACACGATCGGCAGTGTAGTGGTCAGGGATAAGCGTATTCCGACTCGTAATCCAAAGGTTACGAGTTCGAGCCTCGGTCAGACCACTGTGTTGTGTCCTTGAACAAGACACTTTACCTGACTTTGTTCTAGTCGAAACAGCTGTATAAATGAGTAACAGTTCTGCTAGCGGGAGAATCTAGGGGGCTGTCCAGGGGGAGTCAAAGACTCTCATCCGCTTAACACTACAGAAACCGGAGATAAGCGCTAACCCTATCAGCCACTTAGGCTCGAGAAAGAATTTAGCTTTTTTGTAGCTAAGCAAGTTCACGCGAACTAATATTATGATAATGGCAAACTTGCTAACCATTTGCAGATTACATAAACTCCGTTTCTGACCCTTTGAGGTGGCTTCCTGTGCCGATATAGCGTCTGCTTCCTCGGAAACGAAGGTTCTTCTTGGTTCATCTTCGAGGTAGTTTTTGAACTCGTTTCAAGTGCTGCTTGTGTCGCTTGCAAAGGCAACGGAAATGCTAGTGAGGCAAAGCAAAACACAACTTTTTGAAAGGAATTCAAAATGCGCAAACGTAAGAAACGCTTATGCTGCTAAATCGGTTTCACAAAAACTAAAATGTACTAGCTTTAAAACCACTGCTTCAAAGTCTACGAAATAACCCATAAATTTTCTTTGTTTTTACGAGTAGACTCTGAAAATGCCTAATGCTTCGTTAAAAGGTTAAGAATATCTTAATTTTATTTAATCGTTCTGGATTAAAGCTTTGATTTAGATTCCAAAACTCCTTGTAGTGATCATTCTTTCAATTATATCTCTCAAAAGAGCTCATCTGATGTTATTTGCCAAAGTAAATAAAGTATGAACGAAAGGCCGAGTATGTGCATCTGTATTCAGATAACTGATAAATATATATTTCACCAACTCTGTAATTATTATTAGTCTGATGACGGCATGAAAGTTGCCGAAATTTAACTGCTAACTTTTAAAGATCTGGTTACCAGTTATCTCAATACAGATGCACATACTCGGCCTTTCGTTCATACTTTATTTGCTGAAGCTGTCAGCTGGAAAAGGCTTTTGCCAAAGTAACATTATCAAATCAATTTCTTCTCATGCGTGTGTCAAGTTATGGTGATAAGGTTCTCGCTATGCGTTTTTTTGGGCAATTTTAGACGTTTAAGTGCGCTAGGAATTGTGGGTAAGTGTACGTAAGTGTAAGTGGTCGCCGTCAAATGAAAAAAATATATACAAGTTTTGGTTGATGAACTCGTCGAAAAGATAGGTTAAATAGGGTCAACAACTTCCTTACATCAGCACTTAAGTTATATTCCGCATATCATTTGTTATCCTCATCATCATCATCAAAAACGTTATCATCATCTAGTTACAACTATAGAAAATATTCGAACCATAAAGAACTTTTATGAGAACCTTTTAATGTTATAAAATGTGACAAACAATTATTTATAGTTTCAGTATCTAAAAAGGTGTATCCATTTGCTTTATTTCTGAAATGAAATTTAATCTTACATTCATGTATATCAACTTCCTTATAAACCACTAACCATTTTGTTGCTGCATTGTCCAAATACTTAGTTCTACCTTTCCATGAGCGAACGTACAATTTTCACCAGGGTAACACTTGGATTGAGAATAATGCCTACAAAGACAAAAACGCTTAACGCCTTTAGGACGCGGGCGGATGATTTGTCGCGACTTTGTTTCTTTATTCCAAAATGCATAAGAAATGTTCCCTCTGTTTTCACAGCCTTTACACAGTTTCTGCTTGACCCGTGGATTTTCAAGGAAATGTTGGCAAGCAGGATAAACTCCATAGGGAAGCTGCTGCTGGCTTTGCGGAGTTCTTGTTTGGGCTGAAGGAATTTCTGTTACTGGAGGTTTCGTTTGCCTGTCTTCCTGATTTGTCTCTTTGCCGAAAGTTTCCGGATTTGTAGAAGCCTGTTGCACTGCCGCCCCTGTGCTAACCTGGACGTGGCTGAAGTTTGGGGTTGTCGTATCTGAAACGGCATCTTTTGCTAAAGGCGGAAACATTTCAGAGTAAGGAACAGTTCTGCTGTTGAAATCTTGTTGCTTGGGATTCGGCTGAGTATAAGTTACACGGCATAGGAAGAACTGTAGACCTAAACAAATTAATAGGAGTTTTAAACAACGTCACAACACAATGCAAAGTTAACAAACAAGTACGATAAAGGGCATTATTAACCTACTGCTCTTTTAAGAAATCAAGTTTCCAAACCTTCTTTTTTCAAAATATTCCACACATACAACTCTTGGTTCCCGTGGGCAAATTTGCACTGCTCCCCAACACAAGGTCGGCCGGCAGAATGATGACGACAAAGCTCGTAAGGCCTGGTACGGGCCGGAGAAGGGCGAACTAATTTCCATTTGTGTGTAGTGCAATCTTGAAAATGGAACAAAATCTGACCACTCGAATGACAACCACGGCAAACTTTGTCTCCCACAGATTTATTCCGGTCGAAATGTCTGCAAACAACATTGATGTTATGGGGAAAGGACGGATTTGTTTGGCGTGTTTGCGTTTCAAGTGAACCCAAATTTCTTGTAGGACTCTGGAGCATTTGGGGGCACTTGCTTGGTTTGAGTTCAGGCTGAGTCACATGTTTACTTGTTGACGACCTAACTGGTATCTTTGGTGACAGTGAGGACGTGTCGGATGATGTTGGTAACTCTTTAAAGTCGTCAGACACAGATGTAACAACTTCATTTGGTTGCTTTGAAATTTCTTTTCCGTTATTAGGAGAGGGGCACCAGTTGACGCATGCAACAACTTCATTGGATTGCGTGGATGCGGTTAAAAACTCTTCTTTAGGATCTGGAAAATATTCCATACCAAGTTATACCAAGTATTACAATGTATTTAAATTATTTTATTTTGGGCAAACGCTTGGGTACCAACTTCTTTTAAACATGTGACCCAAAGTATTCTTTCAAATTTTGAAACATATTGTTTTAAACGAGGTGTACGATTTAAGTTATTAAAAGCCGTTGACGCAATTTAAGATTTTTAAAGAGACTCTTACTTAAACAGATTCTGCTTAATGCATAACTCCTTAACATATTCTTTAGAATACAAACCTAATAAACGTGCCGAATGTTCGAAGCTCGCATCCTTGATCTGCTGAGGACTTGGTGAGATAATTTCTGTCGGGCACAACGCTGATTGAAAAAGTTTCTTGTCTTCTGCTGTAAGAACAGACCCGAATGCAGAGTCAATTGCTATTTCAGCAATTGAGTCTTTGGAGCTTACAGTAGGTGTCTCCAGTTGAACAAACCTTTCAGCGGGCAAATCCAATATTGAATCGGCACCTTCAGCTAAAGGTGGGAACATTTCAGAATAAGGAATAGTTTTGCTGTCAAAATCTTGTTGTCTCGGTTTCGGCTGAGTGCATGTTGGGGTTACATGACGAAGGAAGAATTGTGGACCTACAAATATAAAAGGAAGCCTATATTACGTCACAACCAAAAGAAAATTTAACACACAAGATGTACAGCAAGTTTTTTCCAAGCCGTGCCACACCATAGGACGAATGTTGACAACAGTTCTCCAAACTCAAGTCTCATTATTATAAACGTTTACCTGAGATATCTTTTCGAAACTTGGTTTACAAATTGTTCCTATTTAAATTTCCCAGGACCGGGAGTTCTGTAAACATGTATTTCAAAGTGACAGCCAAGAGTTATTACAAAATACCACGAAACAACTACAGATGCTACTACCACATGCCTAAACTCACATACGTGTTCTATGAAATGAACCATAAAAACAGTAATTGAACCCTAGCAAAAATTAAAAAAATTAAATCTAGCACGAAAGTGTTATCAAGTTTCAAACCTTTATCTTTCAAAACTTTCCACACATACAACTCTTGCTCCCCGTGGGCAAATTTGCATATTTCCCCAACAACACAACGTCGGCCAGCAGAATGGTGACGGCAAAGCTCGTAAGGCCTGGTATAGGCCGGAGATGGGCGAACTAATTTCCATTTATATGTGGCGCTATCTTGAAAGTGGAACAAAACCTGACCACTCGAATAACAACCACGGCAAACTTTGTGTCCCACAGAGTTATCCTTGTTGAAATGCCTGCACACAACCCTGATGTTATGGGGACAGGACGGATTTGTTTGGCGTGTTTGCGTTTCATGAGAACTCAAACTTTTTGTAGGACTTTGCAGCATTGTGGGGCACTTGCTTGGTTTAAGTTCAGGTTGAGTCACATGTATACTTGTTGACGACCTAACTGGCATCTTTGGTGATAGTGAGGACACGTCGGATGGTGTTGGTAACTCTTTAAAGTTGTCAGTGGATTGATGGCTACTAACGTGCTCAGCTGTAGCAACTTCATTTGGTTGCTTTGAAACACCTTTTCCGTTATCAGGGGAGGGGAACCAACTGACACCGGCAGCAACTTCAGTGGATTGTGTTGGTGTGTTTGAAGTATTGTCTTCTTTAGGATCTGGAAAATATTTCAAATCGAGTTCTGTCAAGTCTTAAACTGCTAGTAGTACGGAAATCCAAGATTCCGGGTTTCTTAGTAGAATCGTGAAGTAGAGATAAAAGATAAACATATTGCCAAACCTTCAAGGTCAAAAATTTTGTTGTTTCGAGGCTCACCACTGGGTTTTTGTCCGCCATTAATCAAGACTGAATTATGTACGTAATTTTGGTTGTCCCGAGTTGAGTCATTGACGTCATATGGCGATTTGCAACTCTGTAAGGAGGGATGGACTTTTCGATCACTTCATCGGGAAAGAGCTACTACACAATATTACCCTAGAACTGTTAACTCTCCTTCTAGTCTGTAGGTTAGCATAAAAATTGTCGAAAAAGATTCATGTCCGTTTTCGCATTAGTATCACTTTAAAATGTTTATTCTTTTATTGTGAGCTAACGCTAGGGAGTCTTCTTTTATACATCTTTCAACTCTTAATCAAACTATCTTAGAGAAATATAAACGACCGCGCGCGTTCTGTTCGGTGATAGAAACACGCGTAAACTTTTTAGTTCACGAGAAAAGTTGAGCGAACTTAAAAATCTTCAAGTGTTTCTACCAATGACCAGAGCAAGCAAGCAATTTTTGTATGGGGCACACAAACAGCCGACATATCCCCGCGATGAGGTATGAAGATACACTATATTCAAAATTAGAATGCGCCTTGCCACAACCATTCAGTACGCGCGTTATATTTCCTTCATTTTATAATACACTTTAAGTAAATTTTTCAAGGTATTAAAAGCCGTTGATACGATTTAAGATGTTTAAAGATGTTTTTTACTTAAACTCATTCTGCTTAATGCCTAAGTTCTCTAGCGCATGTTTTAGAATACAAACCAAAAAAATTAGCCGGGTGAATGAAGCTGGCATCCCTGACTTCCTTCTGAGGTCTTGGTGAGGTGATTCCTGTAGAACATAACATTGATTGAAAAGTTTTATTGTCTTCTGCTGAGTTTCTTGTTATTTCAGTAATGAAGTCTATCGTGTTTACAGAAGGTAACTTTAGTTGGACAATTTTTTTTTCGAATCCAATATTAAATCGAGTTAGTTCTAGCTTTGCCTATACTTTGTCGAGGGGACCTAGCAAAAATGACTGGGTTAAATTGATCATGGAGCAACGCAATTTTTTCATTCTTTATAATCATTTACAGAATGATGAACTTTTGAAAATTAAGTAACAATACAATTTGTTGCGTCATCTATAATTTCTAGAAAAAACGTTTTGGTTTTAATTTCAAAAAATATTCGAACCATGGAGTCGAATTTTGAAAATATTCTTGTCAAACAACAATTAATGTTAGCTTAAACCGAAAATCTTCTTGAACACTTCCTGAATAACAGGAATTCTTATTTGAAGATTTACCTTTAGCTCTCCCCACAGACGAAGTATCCACTTTATCAAATTTCACCTGTTTGAACAAAAATTTTAATCAAAATTGATTTAAGTGTCCTTAATTGACTGGTGCGCAGTGTTAAGTTTTCTATACACACACGGAATATTTTATTGTAATTATGCACCCTGTTCAAGTATAGAGTCTGTTTATCTATCTACTGAGATCAAGTTTCCGTTTTAATTTGAGTTCTAGCTAATCAGAAAACTTGAAAAAAAATCCTTGTAATGGACCTCGAGTCCTATCATCTTAATTGTCTCCATGGAGCCACGTTAGGTCGCTAAATGTAATAAATAAAGAAACAAAAAAAACAAACTAATAAATAAATGAATAAATAAATAAATGATTTAATGAATGAATGAATGAATAAAAAAATTTATTTAATTAATACTAAATTAATTAATTAACTAATAAGTAAATAAATAAAAAAAATTAAATAATGAATAACAATAAAATAAATAAGATAAAAACTAAATAAGTTTCTCTGGGGACTAAGGCAGTAGTCGGCGGAAAAGTTGCACAGGGGTAAAGATGTTGACTTCCTACTCTAATGAATAAATAAATAAAAACTAGCGGTTTTTATCGAAACGGGTGTCCTGCGAGCAGCTTCAGTATTCGCGTCTTGTACTTGTAGTTATGACTAGGTTTTATGTAATGTCTTTGCTAGGCGAGTTTCTAAAGAGAAAGATTTAACTTAGATTTAATCATAGACATAAGCAGAATTGCCTGCCCCTTGAAACATCACTGAAACATTCGCTACCTTGATGAATACTTCCAGCTATAAAAATTTCGACATCCAGCTCTATGCAAACTCCCCAAACTTCGGTGAAAAGCATGTGGTGACCCCAGCTGCTTAATATGGCGCCTCCCCACATATGGCAAGCAATACCACCGCAGGTCATAAGCACTTTGGGCACGAAGTCATCTCAACATGAGATGACAAACGATAGTTTTACGTATGTTTGTCGATTAAGAAATCACGATTGATGTATTTTCAACATAGTTAGGAAGCAGTTTTAGTCGTGCCCGCGTTCTCTTGTTTGCCCTTCGACGGTTTCTTATTAACATTGACCTGTCAAAATGTGTATTAAGGCTGCCAGACTTTCTTGATAAAGGATGACGGTAAAAAGCGAAGTGGCAAGCATGGTAAGAAAAATCTTGTTATTGATATAAAACTGATCTGGTCTAAAATAGGAAGAGCATGGCTACTGTTGTTCATGTAAAGATAAAAAGAGCCATCTGTTTCTCTAAGTAACTAGAAATAAGTTTCTTTGGAGAATTGCGGCAAATCTAAAGCACAACCAGAGTTTTTAGGCTTCTGAGTTATAGGCCATACATGTCCAACACATACAAAATTGTTTATGTAAAGATAAAAAGGGCCATCTGTTTCTCTAAGTAGCTAGAAATAAGTTTCTTTTGAGAGTTGCAGCAAATCTATAGCACAACCAGAGTGTTTAGGCTTCTGAGTTATAGGCCATACATGTCCAACACATACGAAATTACACGAGTTGGCGACTCATCACGATCCGTCTGTAATGTTGGCGAGTCGACTCGACTCCACTTAGTCTTCATAGCAAAAGTCGGCTTGTCAGACCGGAATCAAGTCGATAAATTAAAAACACTAAAAGCAACGAACATACATTTGTTAAGACAATGCGCCGTTCTCTAAATGCTCAAAACAAACCACGAAAACAAATTTTATTCATATTCAAGAAAAGAAAACACACATTTTCTATGACTTATTTTGCGTCGTTCTGTATCGAACATTTTGTTCACATTCAAGAACAGCGAACATACATTTGACTATGAACATCTTCCCCAAAGAAAATGTGTAACTTGTAAGTTGTTCTAACATATTGATGCGCTGGTAAAGTCTCTTGGCTTTGCTCCCGTTTTCTCCCAAGAGAACACTTCGGCTTCCATTCCCCCCTCGTTTGCCTGGAGAGTTAGCACTTGCGGCTCTTCGTTCTGCGGCGAAAAAAAACACTAATTATCTAAAGAGTATAGGTTTCTCTGAGAACTAGAGCAGTAGTCGGCGGAACAGTTGCACAGGGTTAAAAATGTTGACTTTTTACTCAAGGTCGCGAGTTTGACCCCCAATGCAACCAAAAGAATCAATGGCTACCATCTGCTAACGAGACCAGGGGTTAAGGGTCGGCTCAGAGAGACACTACACTAAAACTAGAAGTAATAGCAGATCACTGAAGTGAGTTGTACATGTTTAAATCTCCCTGTGCAGTTCGCATTGCCACTGTTGAATAGGGATTCCTTGTGTTAAAGTCCCTATCAAGCTTATTTATTCAAGTTCCTGATGAAAAATAGAAAAATTTAATAATAGTATATTTTGAAAAAAAAACACTTTTCTCACCGTTCCTGTTACATTTTTTAGACTTTAAGCGTGCAATGATGACGTAGCACGAGGCATAAAGTAGAGATGATCTTTTTTATCTAAAAAATTCCATTCTGGCTACAATAGTCACATTGTTATAACTTTAATCGATGAATTATTTCCTTGAAATTGTTTGAAAAAAAAGGTTTATGACATTTTTTTTTAACAGAAAAGACAATTTTAAACAAAAACCACACAACTCACTGCTGCTACGTCACAGGTTACCAGTTTCCGCCCTGCTCGGTCAAAATTTACATTCCAATCTTTCTTTGATTAAAAAGCATACTTAGACGTGGAAATTTTCTTTGGTTATTCGAATTTTGAGTTGACAGATGACAACAGTTTTTATCCAAAAAGTAAAGAATTAAGCTTGATAGGGACTTTAATGTTTGTTATCTTACAGCATGTGCTTCGATTCTCGACTCCTTTTTTGCATTAATCTTTCTTTTCTCAACCATTTTAGAACATAATTTTACACTCAAATTACAGAGTTTGCTCTCTTCCTAATAGGTTTTGCATGTTTTTAATCTTTTTTGAACCTGTCGGGTGTTTTTGGTAGAGCGAACTGGCTTTCGCGAGCCTTTGTTTGCGTATTTAGGTCCGCATTACTCAGCAAGCTACCACGGCCACGGTCACATGAGATCGAGGCATTTTAAGATTTTCACCCCGCCGACTGTACGTATGAAAATCCCTCGACGCAAGATGGAATCAAGTCTGAACCCGCGTGTAACGGCAAGATGAGGATCGTTCAACTTCGTCGAGCGAAAAACTTTAGCTTTAGATTGTTTTGAACAGGCATAGTACCATTGGCTTTGCTCTTGTATTTTTCGAGAAACCTACCTCAGTTGCATTTTCTTCGTCTTTCGTCTTGACTGCTTGTAGCTCCTCATTCTGCACCAAAAAAACGAAACAAAATTACTTAAAAAGTAGAAATGAGAAACGTTTTTAGGGGTTGACGGTCTTACAGTAAGCATTATATTGACTGTAGTCAAACCCATTCACATTATTAATCAAATTCGGCGGCTTGTAAACATCAAGACAGTTTTTGCGACGGATAGGCTGTCCCAAAAAGACAAAAATGGCAAAAAGAGGAAAGCTTCTATAATCCTCCAAGAAAAAACATTTTATCCTTTCTTGCTATATTTACATTTACGCTGTAGCAGCTTCGCCTTGTGCATCCATGATAAACAAGACTAGAGTAAAAGTGCTATAACTGATGTTTAACTTTACAAACCTCTGTTCCCGACTCAACTTCGTCACAATCAGAAGACTCATTTCTTTGGTTTTCTGAAGTCCTGGGTGATTCAACCTTTACCTAAAAACGCAATGAAGGAGTAAATTGAACAGCTGTATTCAAATGCACAAAAAGACCACGTCCAGATCACAAAAACTCAAGTCATTTTCATTGCAAAGGATAAGATACTGCAGTCTCGAGAAACGAGAACGTTTATATAGCGCCTTTTCCATATGAATGCTCAAAAACGCTTTACAATGATCAGTTTACCCCCTGCGGACCGGAAGCATACATAGATGCAATTGGCAGCCGCTTCAAAGCGGTTCAAGTATACTGGTACACATTTTACCGACTCAGGAAGGATACAAAGCTGAGTGGCCTTAAGCGCGAAAGGTCACCTAAATAGTCAACTATCGACCAGGCCAGGGATTGAACTGAAGACCTCAGGATTGGGAGGCAGAGATCTCACCGCTGGGCCAACCCCTCCGCTATTACTGATACCAATGTAATTTAGTAAGGTCATACTACTAAATGTATCACGAGTTTCTAACTTTTGACGAAGTGCCAGGTTTAAGCAAACAAACACATTTTCACCTGTTGTAACTTCTTCTTTTTTCCTTTTTTTGTTTTCTTCTTGGACTTGTTCTTTTTCTGAATCATAAATTATAATGCAAAGGTTAGTGACTTCACAAAACTTACCAACGACAATTGTCTAATTAGACAAAACATATCTAATTACTATTTGTTACATTGTAATAATATAATACGATTTAATAGAAAAAACATGAAATGTCTTGATTTAACTTTGGACACACTCGTCTGAAAATCTTTTTAGATTTTGTTCTCAGCACGTGATTCGAACCCAGTCTCCCTGATTGCTATGTTAAGTCGGGAAGGATTAAAAACTACACCATCAGGGACAAAAACAAACTAAGTTGACTGACACTGACACTGTTTGCGTAGAACTCAGTATGTTTTGTCTAGATCTCATTGAGAAACTGGCATTTTGATTAGGTATTCTCTCTTATGCTATCTTATTTACCTTACGAACCACACCTTAATCTTTGCATTGTTTTGTCAGATCTCATTAAGAAACTTGCCTAGCACTCAGTTTGGTATGCTCTGTTATGCTTTGTTATTTGTTATTTCCCTTACGAATCACACCTTAGTCTTCGCAATTCTCTATATATAAGCAACACGTAACAGCACAGTGTTTGAAAATGGTTTTAAACTGAACCGAAATATAACAAGGATTTTTGTTCGGATTTGCTTACTTACGTCGGCTGGCAACGGGTAGACTTATGTGAATGTAGTAAGGTAAGAGACTCGTGTGGATGCAGTATGGTTAGGGACTCGTGTGGGTGTAGTAAGGTAAGGGACTCGTGTGAATGTAGCAAGGTAAGGGACTCGTGTGAATGTAGCAAGGTAAGGGACTCGTGTGAATATAGCAAGGTAAGGGACTTGTGTGAATGTAGTAAAGTAAAAGAATCGTGTGGATGTAGCAAGGTAAGGGACTCGTGTGAATGTAGCAAGTTAAGGGACTCGTGTGAATATAGCAAGGTAATGGACTTGTGTGCGTGTAGTAAGGTAAGGGACTTGTGTGAATGTAGCAAGGTAAGGGACTCGTATGGATGTAGCAAGGTAAGAGACTTGTGTGAATGTAGCAAGGTAAGGGACTTGTGTGAATGTAGCAAGGTAAGGGACTTGTGTGAATGTAGCAAGGTAAGGGACTCGTGTGAATATAGCAAGGTAATGGACTTGTGTGAGTGTAGTAAGGTAAGGGACTCGTGTGAATGTAGCAAGGTAAGGGACTCGTGTGGATGTAGCAAGGTAAGAGACTTGTGTGAATGTAGCAAGGTAAGGGACTTGTGTGAATGTAGCAAGGTAAGAGACTTGTGTGAATGTAGCAAGGTAAGGGACTCGTGTGAATGTAGCAAGGTAAGGGACTTGTGTGAATGTAGCAAGGTAAGGGACTTGTGTGAATGTAGTAAGGTAAGGGACTCGTGTGAATTAATGTAGTAAAGTAAGGGGCTCGTGTGGATGTAGTAAGGTAAGGGACTCGTGTGAATTAATGTAGTAAAGTAAGGGACTCGTGTGGATGTACAGTAGTAAGGTAAGGGACTT
>JAOBAT010078740.1:0-19942 GCA_026413305.1 Hydrozoanthus tunicans | reverse complement strand
GCCAATCAGATCAATAGTTTAACAATATCGCAATTAGCACCTTTTTGCATTCCATTGCCGTTGACCTCCCTAGTTCTCACTCGGACCGTTACTTAAACAAAAAGATTTTCAGTCCTTGGCCCAGCTGTCCAAATGCCGTATAATTTTGACACTAAGTAAAGTAAACAATTCAAGCAGTAATATCATTACAATGAAAGGTCTGATTTGCTTACAAACACTGCTCAGAACTTCAAAAAATGCAAATCTCCAAGCCAGGTTAGTAAAAGATCTTAAGAAACACGAGCATATTTTAAAAACTTAACCTTGAGTTAGGGTAAATCGACCGGTCTTTAAACAATTGGACCCAAACCTGTCGGTAGTTATTTTGCAACTTTTGTATTGATATGATCACGATGGCACACACACGTTCAAAATCTAGCTGAAAATAATCTTCCTAGGAACTTCAATGATATGTTTGTTTTAAACAATCAAATCCACAATTATAATACTAGATAAAGCAAACTATTTCATATACCCAGGTCAAGAACCAATCTTCGGCAACATTCCTTAATTTATCAAGGCCCCATATTTTTCAATTCCTTGAAAAAGGAGTTCAAACAAAGTGTTTCATATTCTTCTTTAACCAAAAACTCAAATCATATTTAATTTCTGAATAATGTTGAAATATAGCACATCGTGTCACAGTACATACATCTATTTAGAAAATAGGAGGTCTGATATCCTCATACAAGCCTCACAGCTTCTAATCAGACATCCTCGCCTTACTATATATCTAAACTTATCATCGATTATCTATAAACTATTATTCTATGGCGAATAAAACTGAAAGTGAAACAATAATCTATCATGCAAACATCTTGTTCAGCTTGCAGTCTCTGATGATATCTGGGCGATTCTGGATGGAGTGTCTAACAGAGCTTACTACAAACCTTAGCAAATGGGAGCAGATGTGTAAAGACAGTAAGGAGTTTTTCGAGGAGAAGATTTTAGTTCCGTTTAAGAAGCTACAGGACAAACAGAAGGAGTATGCCAAGTTGTTGATTAAACAGCGACGACGTCACCTGGCAACTGTTGAATCCCAGTGGGACGAGCTGATGTACGAGTTAACATCAGAGCGTGCAACGTGGGGTAGCAGGTAAAAAACGGCATTTGTTATTTATTAATGTCGAGCTGAGGGATTGGTGCAGTGGTAAGAAAAAAACCTCGAGATACCCCAAGTTGGCCCAAGTCTGGCTAAAACTCACCCATGAATTTGCAGTAGATTTTAAAAAAATAAGAATTCGCCTGCCAACCTTGTAACGTCATCATTTGAAAACACCAAAACGTTAATATCTACGACGTTACTCCTTATTTAGCAAGGGCTTCACTGAAACAAAATAGTTCATGTCACCACTAATATATACATACTGGTTAAGAAACCATTGTTGTATGTCTTTGCTCGCCATTTTCTTTTGTTTTCTGGTCTTGACCGTGCACAAAACGTGCAGAAAACACAAAAGCTTTTGAAATGCAAATCAACAAGTAGCCAGTAAAAACATTTTCACTAACACCTGAAACAAAGAATGTACACAATCGCGGTTCGTTCAGCATAAAACAAAGCATTTTGTACATTCTTTGTATTTCCCTTTTGAGGTTTGCCGGCTTTCCTAACCAGTCCGTTTATTAACTATGATGTCATTTGCTCTAAAAAATTATCTTTTACTCTTCCTGTTGTTTTTCTTGTTATTAGTTGTTTATACAATAGTTCTAATAACTAGTGATGTCTTTTTTAGATCTCCTGGCGAAGTGCATTGGAAGTTGTCCACAACTGAAACATTTCAACGCATGCGCCTTAAACTGACCCAGAATCACGCGTTTGATTTGCACGTGGAAGCCAGTCGCACAAGAGACAAAGGGGCTGAGGTAATCTCGGAGGAAGAAAAAGAGAGCACATTGCCACTGAAAGTGGCTAAAGAAGCAGTTGTGCGGGACGCACTGGATGACAAACTTGATGGGGAAAATGAAGAGTCGCTAAACACATACAGCCCACCGAATAGGTCAGTATCTATATTTAGTAAAATCATACTAGTGGTCTATCATGAATGCTGCATTCTGATTGGCTACGCTACTCATTGGCTATTAGTGATAGCCTACGAGTAGCGATTGCGCGTGATCATATTTGTCGTAAAAATTGAAAAATTAATTTTAGAGCTTTAAAAAAAGATTTTTTACTTCTGATTTTTGACCAACTAGTATGATTTTACTCAAACAATTATCCCTCTCGCCCTCATGGGCTAGTAGCCAAATAGCCCATTCGGGTTCGAGGGATAATTGTTAATTATACCGTATTTATTCGAATAAGCGCCCGGGGAGCTATTTAATTTCTTTAAACTTTCACCGTTTTAGTTGACGTTCAAATCTTTAACTAAGTTTATTATCTTCCAGTAAACAACAAAATGCAACAAGACGATCTGTTCATTAATACAATTTTAAACAATTTGTAAGCAAAAACACGAATTTCAAGCTCATTTTGGTATTTTGAGGAGGGGTTGATATTTGGGATAGGCACTTATTCGTGAGAGGGCGCTAAATTAGTATAGATGTGGTATGTATGAAGGTACACAATACCCGGCAAGCAACTCGCTTAAACTCGCTAAGCTCAAAATTAACTTACTAATCGAAGCGTGAATTGTGACAGCCAAAACAACACGTTGGTTTTAAGAAGTGTTTCGCGATTGTTCAGCGGCTTAAAGTTGAATGTCTTCCGCGTACGCTGTTTGTGGCTTTGTAGAGCTCGGAGTACAGTTTATCTAGCTAGTGGTCCCTTACAATCCCAGTTGAATAAAAGTTATCTGTGGTCCCTTACAGTCCCAGTAGTGAAAGACGACAGACCTTAACGGAGAAACAGGTTCTTTCTGTGGCATGTGAGCTGATAACATTGATGGACAAGGTTCCAGGAAGACTAGAGGTCACCAATATTCAAGTTTACTTCTACTCCATAAGGAATGGTAACACTGATGTCATGGTTGACGCCGCTGACAGCGACTTTCAGTGGGCTCTGACAGAGCTTAGAGAAGTTCATCTTCGTCGTTACAACTTGAGAAGAAGCGGGCTTGAGTTTTTTCTAGTGGATCAAACGAATTATTTTATTAACTTTGACAAAGAGGTAAAACACAAGACATAAGATTTCATTAATCCACAATCATCCAAAAGATGCCTACCCGAATATTTACCCATAGTTCCTAGCGCATTTACGACTTAGATTTTCCCAGAAAAATGCCCAGCGAGAATATATAAACCTAAAACTCAACACACACAGTGTTGTTAGTAAAAGGAAGAGTTTTACCAACTGTTACCTTAATACTGTGTAGATTCATCTATCCAGGAATTCGATAATGAAATAGTCCTGAACTTAAATACGCTGGATAAATTCAGAGAAAGTTTTTATAAGCTTTCGAACTGTGCCGAGTCCTTGATCACATGACTGATCGTGACGTCAACTCCGGAAGTCTGGGCCGGGAAATTCAAACTTCGACGAGCCCCCCCCCCCCCCTTCTTCTGCTCCTGAGGAAGTTGGTCCAGATTGGACATAGGTTGAGGAGGCATCAATCCAAAGAGTGAAAGAGGCCATCCATATCAGAACATTGAACCCTTCGCTCAACAAGGATTGAGGCCGCCACAACCTATCTCCAATCTGGACCAACCTTTCTCCAATCTGGACCAACCTATCTCCAATCCTTTCTCCAATCTGGACCAACCTTTCTCCAATCTGGACCAACCTATCTCCAATCTGGACCAACTTTCTCTGAATTTATCCAGCGTATTTAAGTTCAGGACTATTTCATTAACTGTTATCTTCCCTTAGTTTCGTTTAGTGGTGTAAGGTTCGCAATATCTTTTTCGGAACGATTGATTGTGGTTAGTACTTTTAGTTCATACTTACATTTCTATATTTGTTGCGTTAGCCAGACGGACGTTCCATTGTACCATACATCTCGTGCCTTGTAACTGAACACAGAGCGTTTGCTGAAGTGATCTGTTTGTGTGACAGCTTAAGTTGACGTCACATTTTCTAGTGTAGATATTTCGTGTATTTTATCATCATAATAACAATGATAACAATAAATGACTGTATTAAAGTTGTTAAAGGCTGGCATGTGATTGAAACTTTTAAATTCTAACGTTTTCGACTAAAAAGTCATAAACGTTAGAGTTTTAAAGTTTTAATCACAAGCTAGCCTGTAACAGTTTTAATAAGTATTTTTAGCGATTTCAATAATGATAACACTATCAAAAATAATAATAAAGACGATAATATTAACATCAATATTAACTTTACTTAAAGACGTTTAACTGTTTTTTTTTTCATTTTTAATTTTTGCTTTTTGAAAAATTTTATAAAAGTTTTGACATTGACTGTTATTACATTGTACTTGTTAAAAAAATACATCACCAAAAAAATAAATAAACAGATGAATATAAAAATATGAAAATAATTGATAAAGTGACAAAGGACTCGAGTAAGAGGATTTCAACCGATCTCAACGAGTTTTACCCAGCTCAGGCATTGCTATAGAGTACTTTTAAAAATTGCTATAGAGTACTTTTAAAAACTATTTAAGTTGCATCGCCACATGTATACAATACATAGCTTAGATTAAATATAAGACACCATTTACATCACTCGAGCTATCTCGGAGTGCCCGCGAATCATGAGAGTTATCTAAAATTTGTAGTGCGAACGTACAAGAGTTTTGGGAGTGAATGCAATTAGAGGTTTGGTCTGGGAGTACTCCGGAGTACTCGAAAATAGATCATGCAGTTATAAATGGGGTCTTCTAAATTGCTTAGTCTATATAACACATAGCTTGGTCTATATAATCTTTGCCGATAAAATCATCCTTAAAAGAGTTAAAATTTGTGGATTGTTTTTGTTCCTCAACTAGACGAGAAACATGGTGTACAGAAGGATTATGTCCCTCAAGCCGCCGAACCTGTACTATACAGGCAGCAGATCGCCAGCACAGCTACTCAAGGCATCGGGCCTCACACAGAAATGGGTTCGCCGTGAGATCTCCAATTTTGAGTACCTTATGCAGCTAAACACTATCGCAGGTACGTCTTTTCGTTGTCTTTGCTGTTGTTGACGTAATTGATTTCGTATATATTATTGCACTGACGTCAGAGGGAAAGATTGTCAAAAGATTTCTGCTCTGTTGCCTTGGTCTGGTTTTCTTCTATGCTTCCATTTTTCGTAAAAATACCCAATAGAATAAAAACATTTTTCTTTTTGATCAACTTAACAAAAGCCTTGATTTTTTTATTTCTATTGGTTGTTTGACGCTGTGATGTCAGGGATTAGATCGCGAGTGCACGTTTTTAATCTATCTTTGATAACAGGGTTCGTCTGGGTCCTTAAAAACTTTAAAAGTTCTTAATTTTCACTTTCCATAATTTGAGGCCTCAAAAGTCCTTAAATTTTACAAAAATCAGTCATAGTCCTTAAAAAGTCCTTAAATTTTTGCTTTTTCTTTGTTATGATAATTCGATAAATGTCAACAATGCCTGGGAAATGCATATTCCAAGAATCATGGCTCGAAAGGGCAGAGTTTACTGGGTGGCTTCAAGCAGTACCTGGAGATCCGTACAGCGCTTCGTGCAGTCTTTGCCACAATATCGTAAAAAGTCATGTTTTAGGTCAGTTCTGTTGGTTGATGTCCCTTGGCTTAGGTCCTCAAAAATCAATAATCTTACCTTAAAAAGTCCTAAAAAGTCCTTAAATTTTACTTTGAGAAAAGCGGACGATTCCTGTGATAAGGATGCAATGGGAATTACGTTTTATGGAATCCCAAACAGATATTCTTAAACGTGTAAAAACTATAGTTTTGGAATACAGCGTCCCATTAAGCTTCGGTTGGTTAAACACCTTTGCAGGTAGGACGTATAATGACTTGAGTCAGTATCCGGTGTTTCCGTGGGTTTTATCCGATTACTCGTCACCCGAACTGGATCTGTCGGACCCAGCCGTGTACAGGGATCTCTCAATGCCCGTTGGTGTGCTAAACCCAGCAAAGATACCCGAAGTACAAGACAGGTTTAGTAGCTGCAATTCTTTCCTGTATGGTATATTATGGTTATGAGTCAGAATACCATTATCTTCCAAATTACCTAACAATGACCACTTAACTAATCTTCGAATATAAATACATTCAATTAGTTTCGTCCTTTGGCTCCTTTCTGACTTGTCGGGCTGTTTGCTTAGTTTTTAAGTTTTTTTCTTTTTCAAGATGGTAAGTGAGCTGCCCAAACTCGGCTTCTTAATTTCAAAAAGCTTTCATGTGATTGGCGGAGGCAGCCTGGCTCAGCGGTTGGGGTGCCGGATTTACACGCGGCTGTCCCAGGTTCATTTCCCACTCTGACCACTGATCGGATTTAGTTTCAGTGGTCGCAGATTCGAATCCACCACGCTTGTAAACACACCCATTTTTACAAGAATATACTTTACGATTATATTGAGGCTGAAATTAGCCAAATTTTAAGAATATTTTAAGAATATTGCTGAGGCTCTGATTTTGTACACAACGGTGATCGATTCATCCTTTTCTGCGACAGTTTTATAGCCCAAGTTTCGGACTGAGGTTAAAGAGTCTGTATGCAAACTGAATGGTGTAGTTTGGTTTGGACTACCAATTGCCACCGATTTACGGCAACCCGTTGACGCTATTCAATACCACAGTCATTTTAAAAACGGAAATTCCATGTCACCGATATTACCGAAACTAAGAATTCACTTAATGGTAATTTCAGCCAAAAATTGGCCAAAATATAAGAATATCCCCCCTCGGTCCGAAAAACAGTCTTCATATTTGAAAAACAGTGTCTGCCTCAAACCAGTTGGAATTCTTAAATGTAGTTATGTGTGTTCAGAGAGGTTACTGACATTCAGTTAGGGCTTTGGCCCATTTCTTTGTCCCTGCCATTGTGGTAAGTGATAATAGCAAATAAAATGTTTTGCACTAATCTCTGGCAATAGCTATTTTTTCTCTCTGTTAATCACCTGAGTAATTTTACCAAAACAACTATTCGCCTCAGGCTCATTGATGTCTGTGTTATGAACTATTCACCAGGTGTTCACTTTGCTTTAACTAAAACTTTACCACTGTTTCAGGTACAAGTACTTCGAGGACCCAACGGGTACAATCGCAAAGTTTCACTACGGTACCCACTACTCCAACGCTGCCGGCGTTCTACACTACCTGATCCGTGTGGAACCATTCACAACACTACACGTGAAGCTCCAGAGTGGAAAATTCGACTGTTCCAACAGGCAGTTCCACAATGTGGCTGGCTTGTGGAACTCCATCTACTATAAAGGAAGCGACGTAAAAGAGCTAATTCCAGAGTTTTTTTACTTTCCCGAGATGTTTATGAACCTGAACAAGTTTGATTTGGGGCGGCTACATAGCGGTGAGGTGATTAGTGATGTCATATTACCGCCGTGGGCGAAGAGTCCTGAGGACTTTGTATACAAGCACCGACAGGCGCTGGAGTCAGAGCATGTGTCAGTACATCTTAATGAATGGATTGATTTGATATTTGGCTACAAGCAAAAAGGTCCTGCTGCAGTTGACGCCATGAATGTGTTTTATTACTGTACGTATGAAGGTAAGTGTCGCGTGACGGCAACCTTGCTTCTTTCGGTTTCTTTCAGTTCAATTTTCTTTAGCAAACTAGCCATTGTGGTTTTGCCGCTCTATTCCTTGCGTCTCTCTTTTGTTTTTGTTTTCTGTTTTGCGAGGTCTTTGCTTTCGATGATAAAGGAAAATGTGACTTAAAGGCTTTTCCAGCTTTGCTCTTAACACTGTCCCGCTTGATTGAGGCTAAATTGGATGTTTGTCCTCTTCCGGTCAACAGAAACTGCGGCCGAAAAAAGCTATTCCCCCCCCCTATGAAAAATAGCCCGTTGTCACATTAGTGACTTCTTTGGTGGAGAAACGGCCCATATTCCTTACATGTTTGTCACACAGCGCGTCTAGGCGATTCTACTCTTACTGTCAACAATGATGATAATCGTAAAAATAACAAAAAAGGTGGTGATTATGATGATTAAGGTGAAAGATAACATTAACGGTAACAATCTATAAATGTTGTTAACATTATGTAATTGTAGCTACATGTCACTGAAAATATATGTTTGGGACTTCTGTTTTCTTTAAAGTCTGTAAAGGCACAGAAAAAGATGAATTCGTGTTAACCCAAAGTCATTTCAATTCCCAACATATCTTCTCAAGTCGCCGGCGCAGTGGCCGACTGGTTAGTGTGTTTCGACTCGTAATCCTTGGGTCGGGGGTTCGAGTCCCCTGTCAGACCACTGTGTGGTGTCCTTGAACAAGACACTTTACCCGACTTTGTTCCAGTTGACTCAGCTGTATAAGTGAGTACCAGTTCTGCTGGGAGCTAACCTGCGATAGATTAGTGTCCTGCCCAGGGGGAGTCAAAGACTCTCATCCGCTTAACACTACGAAAACTGGAGAGAAGCGCCGGCCTAACAAGCCACTTAGGATCGAGAAAGGATTTTGTTATAACCCTTCATAATGTCTTTACAATCGTAGAACGCTTCTACGCACCACAGTTGAAAATGAAACAAGTTCAGTTCTACCAAACTTTATAAGTATTCACGGGTTATCAAGTATTAAGCATGGGTTTAAGGCCACGCAGTGAGAAATAAGTAGATTTATTGAATTTTAAAGTGAATTACCATTCTATACAGGCGCTGTCGATCTGGATGCTATCACTGACCCACGTGAGCGGGAGGCTACTGAAGGGATGATCAACAATTTTGGCCAGACTCCATCCCAGCTCCTTACAGAACCCCATCCACAGCGCATGCTCCGTGAGGAGTCCGCTGGAGGCAAACCTGTTAACATGGGCGTCTCCACAAAACCAACGACGAGCATTTTCTCTAGCTTTGACAAATGGAAGGCTTACTGTGTTAACGTATGAAACTGATCACGGTTTCCTTTTAAGTTGTTTCATTCTGTAGTTAGAGGTTGTGTTAGTTTGTAAAGAGTAAACCATTAGTTTTGTTTGAAAGTGGTTCTCCAGCATAGACGAGGCTTGTAATAGTGAGTATGAGACACACTTGATTCAGTTGTGATAGGTTTGCTCTCATAAAACAAATAATTTCTACGACTTCAGGTTTCCAACGGGAAAGATCCTTTGATATTCACTGCAGTCCCAAAAATCCAGGTCCGGAGTCTGATCCACACTGGTATGCCTGACCAGCTGATCACTATCAGCAAGAACGGCATTCTGGGAACGCAAGACTGGTTGCCTTACTCCAAAAGCCAGGGACAGCCTTTCACTTTTGAACTGGACCCATCATTAGCTGTAGGAAGGTGAGCTGGAGTTTTCTTAGCCTGTATATCAAGCATTTCACGAGTTTTTGAACGCGTTTTGAAAATGGGCTGAGAAAACAGTTGAGGGAGGGAGCGTTTTACGAAGTTTTGGACTCGTGGAAATTGGAGCGAGCAAAAATAGGGGGGAGGAGTGTTTCACAAAGTCCTTTGCGAACGGAAAATGGGGCGAGCAAAAATGTAGAAAGGAGGAGCATTTCACGAAGTTGGGACACATGGAAAATTGGGCGAGCAAAAAATGGAGGGAGGGGGCGTTTACGAAGTTTTAGACGCGCGCGAAACTTGGGTAAGCTTCTTAGCCTTTCTTATCTATGGCCATTCAAGTTCAAGATTTTTTAAATTCTAGTATAGTTTTTTTTTTCCATGAGCAAGTTTTTTCTCATACCCACGTCTCGAAATCATTTTGCCAACATGGACAAAAATTTGGTAGCCTTAGCGCAAGTTTTAGCAGCAATATACAACGTATGCGTCCGTAGCTGTGTGTGCACGAAAAAATACGTCTGTTTTCAGTTTTGTTAGCCCAAGAAAGCAGATAAGCTTCATTCGTTCTTCACATTGGTTTTCATCTTATTATATGTAGAAACAATAGGTTCCATACAATCTTGTAGTAACCAGCCGGCTAAATTTTCGTTTTTCGATAGCATTGGCCATGTGTAAGTGGCAAATACAATATTGAGCAAGATTTATGTTGGGAGCGCACCTTCAGTTTAACTACGCAACGTAACGGAATCCAAGACAGCAGATTTCTAACGACTACTTTTTGTGCGATTAAAGGTTACGTCGATATTTAGCTGCTCCTTTCGCACCCGACTTGGTAGCATCGCCCAAATTGTTTGCCATTTCCCATGATGCAAAACTTATTTTTACGGTTGGACACTGGGACAATAGTATCCGGGTCTTCTCTTCCAAAGGAAAACTGCTGACCAGAGTTATCGCGCACACAGGTTGGTATATTATTTTGTCGGTTTCACTTGAACTAAATGTCCGATTTCGTCACCATGAGGAGTTTGAACGAAGCTCCCAAATCTAAAAAGGTAGTGAAATAATAACAATATTAAGAAAGGACAGTGGAGGGATGGTGTAAAGACAACTGAGAGAAGAGGGGATAAAGAGCACAGACAGGGGGTGGTGTAAAGACAACTGAGGTAGAAAGGGGTAAAGAGCACTATCAGGGGGTGGTGTAGGGATAACTGGAAGAGGAAGGGGTAGTGAGCACTAACAGGGGGTGGTGTAAAGATAACTGAGAGAGGAAGAGGTCAAGAGCACTACTGACAGGGGTTGGTGTAAAGACAACTGAGAAGAGGGGGTAAAGAGCACTGATAGGGGGTGGTGTAAAGACAACTGAGGTAGAAAGGGGTAAAGAGCACTATCAGGGGGTGGTGTAGGGATAACTGGAAGAAAAAGGGGTAAAGAGCACTAACAGGAGATGGTATAAAGATAACTCAGAGAGGAAGAGGTAAAGAGCACTCTGATAGGGGGTGGTGTAAAGACAACTGAGAGACGAAGGAGTAAAGAGCACTGACAAGGGGTGGTGTAAAGAAAACTGAGAGAGGAAGGGGTAAAGAGCACTGACAGGGGGTGGTGTAGGGATAACTGGAAGAGGAAGGGGTAAAGAGCAGTACTGACAGGGGGTGGTGTAAAGACAACTGAGAGACAAAGGAGTAAAGAGCACTGCCAATGGGTGATATAAAGATAACTGAGAGAGGAAGGGGTAAAGAGCACTGACAGGGGGTGGTGTAAAGATACTTGAGAGAGGAAGGGCCAAAGAGCACTGACAGGGGGTGGTGTAAAGATAACTGAAAGAGGAAGGGGTAAAGAGCACTACTGACAGGGGGTGGTGTAAAGATAACTGAGAGAGGAAGGGGTAAAGAGCACTACTGACAGGGGGTGGTATAAAGACAACTGAGAGAGGAAGGGGTAAAGAGCACTACTGACAGGAGGTGGCATAAAGATAACTGAGAGAGGAAGGGGTAAAGAGCACTACTGACAGGGGGTGGTGTAAAGATACCTGAGAGAGGAAGGGCCAAAGAGCACTGACAGGGGGTGGTGTAAAGATAACTGAGAGAGGAAGGGCCAAAGAGTACAGACAGGGGATGATGTAAAGTGAACTGAGACAGGGAGAAGTCAACAGCACTGACAGGGGGAAAACAACGAGTTGAGGAGCTGTTACTTGTTACATATTAAAGAAAGTTGTCTTGTTAGTTTTTATTTTTGTTCTGTCATTACAAGATTGTTTTTGCCACAGTTTTCAAATTAAATTAACATTGCTTTTAAAATCGTCTTATCCTTGAAATGGCTTCACTCGTACACACCAAAGTAAAGTGTTTCTATTCTTGTTATTGGAAGATGTAGTCACGTGCCTTTCGCTTGACAATGATGGCCGCCATTTGATGTGCGGATCACGTGACACGACGTCCACGATCTGGAGTGTGGCTCACCAGGCTGGACTGGCTCAAGAAATGAGACGGACGCCATTGCAGACCTTATATGGTCATGATGACGAAATCACGTGTGTCGCAATAAGCTGGGAACTTGACGTGGCGATTAGCGGATCAAAGGTTGGTTCTGTTTGCGATACTGTTACAGTTAAGATAATTGTTGTGTTTGTGTTAGAAACATAGGGGAATTGCTGGAAGAGAACGAGAAAAGGTTTGGATCACGAGCTGAAAGTGAGTGATTCAAAATATTTTCGAGGGTGGTACTGTTACAGTTACTATAACCATCACTATCAGTTTTCACTGGAATCATTTAAGGATCGTCAAGTTTTAGAAGATAATTGTTGTGTTTGTGTTAGAAACATAGAGGAATTGCTGGAAGAGCACCAGAAAAGGTTTGGATCACGAGCTGAAAGTGAGTGATTCAAAACGTTTTCGAGTGTGATATTGTTATAGTTACTATAGCCATCAATATCAGGGCTCATTGGAGTCATTTAAGGATCATCACTTTAAGGTTTAGAAGATAATTTTTGTGTTTGTGTAAGAAACATAGAGGAATTGCTGGGAGAACACGAGAAAAGGTTTGGATCACGAGCTGAAAGTGAGTGATTCAAACCATTTTCAAGTGTGGTACTGTTATATAATCATCACTATCAGGGCTCATTGGAATTGTTTAAGGATCATCAATTTAAGCTTTAGAAGATATTTTTCGTGTTTTCATACTCTGTTAAAACACGCGGGATTTTTTGGAGAACACGAGAAAAGGTTTAGGTCACGAGCTGAAAGCGAGTGATTCAAAACGTTTTCGACTGTTACAGTTACTATAATCATCACTATCATGGTTCACTGGAATCATTTAAGGATCATCACTTTAAGCTTTAGAAGATATTTTTCGTGTTTTCAAATTCTGTTAAAACACGCGGTATTTCTTGGAGAATACGAGAAAAGGTTTAGGTCACGAGCTGAAAGCGAGTATCGAAACATGAAAAATATATTCTTAAGATATCTATAAAATAAAAGCATACGCGATTCAGTACGCAAGGCTAGAGAAGCTAACTTAATCATACGCGCTGGCACTCTGCAACCAGACGGCCTTAACCTGCGAGATGAGACTTGAGTTGTTCATTAGTTTTCGTTTTGTTTTGTTTTACTTCTGCCTTCATTTACTATTTTGCTCTATTCGTGAGTTCATTTTAATTTGTATTCTGTCTTATATGTCTATAAGCTACTCATATTTCACAACCGTCATAAATAATTTAAATTTGTAAACACGCCAATTTTGTACTTCATTACCTGGTTTGGCCAGCTGAAATATAGTACTTAACAAAAAATTTATAACGTTGTGTCGAATACTTATCTTCTAACTATGTTTGTTTTAAACATTTTAAATCGACTTGATCTTTCCTGCGGATCCAACGTTAGCGGGCAAATTATTGTGTGGTTTTTTTCTACGAATCTTCCGTTACAATATAAAATAAAAACAACTGATGACGCCATTCATGCTTTCTATGCAGATTTAGAAAATAGTCGTCTGCCAATCAGAACGCGTTTTTTACTGAATTTATTTATAAATCACTATCCTACCGCTATTACCATCACAATCCTTGTCATGATTATTTATTTATCAATTTGTACAGCTTTTACCATGCCTGCTAAAAAAAATAAAACAAAACCAACAAGAGAGAGGCGTGGTGTAGCTCGCACAACAGAGCATGGCTCCAAATTAAGTTGCCAAAAAAGGGGAAAAAAGCTGTAAAATACAGTTACATGAATATCACATTTCACGAGAATTTCTATGTCAAAAAGAAAAACTGACTAATAGCAACATGTTGTTTGTGATGTGATGCTATGTGTTGATTGACAATATGGGCACATAGTCTTCCAAGCACAACATTTATTAATTTTTCCTAATTTTTTTATACCATTACCGTGGTTTTCATCGTCACTCTCACCAGCAATGAATCAGGCTGGGTTTTGCAGAAAGCACATAAGATTAATAAGAACAAGATCAGCTTGAACCCCCCAAACATGTATTTTTTTATGCGGGTGTTTACTGTATCATGACCAACCTTAAAGGGGAACTGGACCCTAAAAACAACATTTGTCAAGCAAAATCTTTAACTGAGCGTAAGAACGATATTTTAAAAATTCCTCGTATCGCGCTGACTTTCGGAGAAATTCGAGTTTAAAACACGTTACTTGCCGCATTGTATCGGCAGCTCAGAAATAGGGGTTAAGCGGAGAGAGAGTGAGGCTATGACGTCAGATATGGGTAAAAATTGGCTCGGACTGAAAAAATTCATCATCGGAGTGAGATGTCGCACACAACGTAATTTGTAACTTTCACTTTTGACTGTGTAAGCGAGCTTATGACAACCAAAACTATTCACGCGCTCGCTTGCTCCCCATAACCTACGTCACACTTTACCTTCGTTTACCGCTGACTAGTCGACAAGCACCCTCACGCTCAATGACCCCAAACAACCCGAAACACGCACATACAAACTAGAAATTCTCGCAAACTCAGCGCGACGCAAGAAAAAAAATTTAGATAGGTTCTCAACACCTCGAAGGATTTCATTTAAAAAATGTTGATTTTAGAGTTCAGTTCTCCTTTAATACTGTTTTGCGCCACTACTGCTTACTATTACTGTAAGTAACTGTGACGTCACCAGCCAGATCCGATAAGCGCAACGCTCACAACCCAGTCTGTTACTATAACTAGTACTGCGACATTTCTTAACAGTTTTTTTTTTCGTTTGCCGTCTTCAGGATGGGACGTGCATTATTCACACCACCCGTAATGGTCAGTACGTTTGTTCGTTGCGTCCAAAAGCCCCTCACCCTAGCTCATGCCCAGGCCCTTTTTGCATCACTACTCTTGCTCTGTCCGAGTGCGGCGATATCGTGATGTTCTGTTATGGAGCCGGCACGAAGATGCTGTGTGTGTACTCAATTAATGGCAGGCAGCTAAAGTGCGACGATAACTTTACATGCCAAGTTGAAACTATTGTGATATCTGGTAAATACGTTCTCACCGGGGAGAGATCGCCTGAGGGACAACTTGTTGTACGTTCATTGCACAGGTAAGGAATTAAGCAGTAAAAAAATGAATGAATGAATGAACGAATGAATGAATGAACAAATACTTGTAAAAGAATCAACTCGTATATAACAATCAACTTAAAAAAGACAAAGAATCTAAAAACTTCAAAAATGAACTTGTGTAATGTAAAATTGATACTAACATTATTCATCATTGCATCGTTATCATGACATTGTTGTCAATAATGGTTATGATCATATAAATTTCATCATTAAAAACTGTACACATTTTTTGATGTGATCGACAATGGCAGTGATACTTTAAATTAAGCGGCTATGATAAAGTATTATCCAGAAACGGAAAGAGCAGGTTAACTTTAATGAAAAGGTAAAGTTTCAGCGATTGACTTCAAATATGTTAAAAATGACAAACAGCAAAAAAATTAAGTTAGACATAAAACGCTATTAAAAGGTATTAAAATATATAAAAGGCAAGGTAAAAATTTTTAAAAAGTTTCCGAACCTTTTCGGTTAAAAACCATCTTCAGGGGAAATAACTTATTGGTTTAAAAACCACAAGCCATCTAATTTTTCTTTTCCCAATGGAAATAACTTGGAACTTTTAAATCAACAACGATAGGCAGAAACCTTATTCCCTGAAGATGGTTTTTAACCGAAAACGTTCGGAAACTTTTTAAAAGTTTTATATATTTTAAATGCAGAAAAAAATGTTTTTGTTAGGGATTTGTATGGTTATCCTTCAGTACCATTTTTTACATACGTTTTCTTTTGAAAACTTGATTTTGTAATCACTGTTATTTTAGAAGTACTTATAACGTCGAAACTTGAAGGTACTGTGCCTTCTTATACTAATCTTTTCTTTTCATTTTTGAACTTCCTTTTTTCATAATTAGCTGATTAGTTTAAGGTAGGTGTAGTGAAATGATCTCAAGCAGAAAAAATTTAAAGTCTTGGTTTGAAAATTTATAAAAACGTTTTCCGAGGCACTCTCCTTCCTCAGTTGTGCATTTCTTCTACGGCCTAAAAAAATTAGCTCTTGTAAAAGGTGAGCAAGAATATTCGGCAATTACAACAATAATAACAACAGTTAAAATGGTCATAATTCCGTAATTCCATAATTCTGTGGTTTTTAAAAACTAAACGTTTTCGATCTTAACAGATCGAAAACGTCTAGTTTAGTTAAAACTCTGAAGATGATCTGTTAAGATCGAAAACGTTTAGTTTTTAAAAACCACATATACTATTTTTTACCTATTTTTTACTAAAAACAGTTATAATAGTACAGGCCCGGTTGTACGAAGCCTGAATAAGCTATCCGCCGGATAAAAGCTAATGGTCGTCACTAAGAAATCAAAAATGGTTTGATCTCTGGTTGTTAAGTGAGTGGAAGACTTCT
This sequence comes from Hydrozoanthus tunicans, assembly GCA_026413305.1. Classification (NCBI taxonomy): domain Eukaryota; kingdom Metazoa; phylum Cnidaria; class Anthozoa; order Zoantharia; family Hydrozoanthidae; genus Hydrozoanthus; species Hydrozoanthus tunicans. The sequence goes on along the minus strand of JAOBAT010078740.1, from coordinate 3,650 downwards.
AAAGCAATGGTATAAATGGTGCCAAAAAACTTTCATTATAGTTTTACTGCATGTAATAGAAGGACTTATCCGGCGGATAGCTAATCCAGGCTTCGTGCAACTGGGCCCTGGTGTTTAAACAGGGTTCCGATATCACGTCAAGTCTATTTCATGAACTTGTAAGTTTTTCTTAGTGCGGCGGTTATATTTATAAATGTTTGAGACATGTTTTAAATTAAAACTAAAACCAACACCCCTGTTCTGGCATTTAAGCTATATGGCTCTTATCGAAATGCGTTTTTTCACACAGCTTTGAAATTTTGAAGAAGATGAACCTGAAAGTGCCTATTCGTTGCATTTCTCTTGCTAAAGACGTCACACATGTGTTTGTATGCTTGAACGACGGCAAACTTATCGTCATAGCACTCAAGAATTCGTGACGTCACTAGGTCACGTGCTAAAGACGTAGCACAAGTGTTTGTATGCTTGAACAACGGCAAACTTTTCGTCAGCACTTAAAAATTCGTGCTAAAGACGCATACATGTGTTTGTATTCTTGAATAACAGCAAACTTATCGTCATAGCACTCAAGAATTCGTGACGTCACTAGGTCAAGTGTTTGTATGCTTGAATGACGGCAAACTTATTGTCATAGACGTCACACATGTGTTTGTATGCTTGAACGACGGCAAACTTATCGTCATAGCACTCAAGAATTCGTGACGTCACTAGGTCACGTGCTAAAGACGTAGCACAAGTGTTTGTATGCTTGAACAACGGCAAACTTTTCGTCAGCACTTAAAAATTCGTGCTAAAGACGCATACATGTGTTTGTATTCTTGAATAACAGCAAACTTATCGTCATAGCACTCAAGAATTCGTGACGTCACTAGGTCAAGTGTTTGTATGCTTGAATGACGGCAAACTTATTGTCATAGCACTCAAGAATTTGGACGTCATTAGGTCACGTGTTAAAGACAACAAGCAAGTGTTCGTATGCTTGAACGACGACAAACTTATCGTCATAGCACTCAAGAATTCGTGATGTCAATAGGTCACGTGCTAAAGACGTAGCACAAGTGTATGTATGCTTGAATGACGGCAAACTTATCGTCATACCAAGAATTCGTGATGTCATTGGGTCACGTGCTTAAGACGTAACACACGCGTTTAAGTGTGTGAATTATCTTCGTAGAACTCAAAAATTGGTGAAGTCACGTGCTTAAACCGTCACGAATGTGTTTGTGAGTCTAAACAACAGCAAACCATAGCACCTAAGAATTTATGATGTCACTAGGTCACGTGCTGAAGACAACCAGCACGTGTCTGTGTGTCTGGGTCAACGCAGGCCTAGAGGTCATCCAAGTACTAATGGAGTCGCTTGGACATGATGACTGCTCTTGGTCACATGATCAGCACCGTAGCAAAGACAATACAATTACTCTCCAATTTTGCTTATGAACTAAGAAAATAAATTTTCTGCTTGGTTAAAGCTAAGTTCACTCACTTTATGCTGTTTGATTGATCATTCCAAAAAAGATGGCGATCCGTACATTTACCCACAGTTCTTAGCGCATGAAGAATCTAAACTTACTTACAAAAACGCACAAAGAGAGTCTGTAAACTTAAAAATTGACGTTCAAAGTGTTGTTAGCACAAGGAAGAGTTTCAACAGTTTTGGCTTTCTTTGCGCCTCGTTTAACGGTTTTAGGTTCGCAATGCATTGTGGTTAAATGTACAGCGGCCTTTTTTTTTGGAATGGTCGATTCAACGCTTGGTCTCCTTTTTAAGTTAACTAATATAAGGAGCCTATTCGAGGACGGTAGCAACTTGCAACTTTTTTGCTTGCCATATTAATTACATATTGTTAGTTTGCTTCACTTTGTGGGTAATAGAAAAATTTGAAAGAGCTTTCCTAAAAGTAAATGAAGAACAACAAGATTTTGTCAGTCGTTTTCGTAGCCGTAAAATTTCTAAAATTGAGCTGTTCACGACGACGGTGTGCAGGCTATTGTTTTCTACCTTCGTTCGCATCTTAACGTCTCTGTTAGTTTTTGATAACCTTTTTTTGCTTTTTTTCTTATGCTAAGTAAAACAAAAGCGCGATAGAATTAACATCATGAGTACAGTCAAAAAGATTATGGCGGGCAGGTAACTCGGCTACGGCGTCCTCGAATAGCGAGTTAGGACCGACCGCATCTTGTTTTCTCAATCAAAATTTTCAATTGCTTTCAATTTCAAGTAGCGTTTTAGAGAAATTTGTAGTTTACAAGGGTTTATTTAGATTGTTTCGAAAAAAACAATCATTGCCGGGACATCACCTAGCTGGGAAAATTTCAACTAAAAGCCACTTATTTAGGAATTTGATTCTTGACTATTTTTTCAAGCCGTCGGTAATTAATGTTTTAAGGCTTATATATTTTTTTATGGTTTTTCCTAAGAACAGGAATAGTTTTTTTGAAAAAGTCTTGCTTTCGAAAAAAGTTACTTTTTTACTGCTGTATATGTATGCGCTGTGCGCAATTAAGTTAAAAAATTTTTGTAAATAATTTGTGGCAATATAATTCAAGACTGCAACAAGGCTGTAAATTTTTGTAGAAGTGAAGGAAGGGTGGAAATAACGCATTGCAAAAAATAAAATTAAGAGAAATTTATAAAATGACTGGCAGTTGGTGATACTACCATGGGAGGAAGCAAAAAAGCTTTATTTTCGTTTTCAACACCATCTTCCTAGCGCCCGTGTTTCACTACCTCGATTACCGAACTGCCAAAACTGACCAATCACAGAGCAGGTATAAGTATGGTTTATTGCATTGGGCAGAGTAAAATTAGAATTTAATGCACAGGTGTTTTCTTTTTTTTCCAAAATTTAGAAATGATTGAAAACAAAGGTGAAATAAAACGAAAATTTTACGAGGAACCGTGTGAATATCGAGGGAAAAATTCTTCATTTTGCACGGTACCGACACGAGAAAGCGAGAAATTTTTTTATCCCAAGCTTTTTCCGAGTTTGCAAACTTTTGCAACTTTGGAAACATTCGGAAATCATGGGAAACAGTTAAAAACGTTTCCAATGTGTTTTTATGCTTTTTAAATACTTTTGGACAGTCTTCGAAGATATTCAGAAATCTTCGAAAATTTTCCTAAACGGGTAAAAAATGTTTCTAAGGCATTTTTAAAAAATCTTCGGAAAATTTCAGAAGCTCACTAGCGCCCAGTCAGCGCCGGTTAACTTTGCCCTCACTCCGTTGATATCAAATCGAGATAATTTTATAAAAAGAGCTTATCAGTTTTTTAGAATAAAATGTGGAGACTGAACTTGGGAGCCGGACTACGGTTACGCGATTTCTCTATCGTTCCCGTCCCAAATGCTACGATCTTTTTCATGCCAGTGCCTGATTAAAAAGAATCAACTTGCTATTCGTATTTCTAATTTTACGCATGACTTTTGTGATTTCCGCGCTTTCTGGAAATACGTTGTTTCAAACCGGCACAAGAATAGATCGAGTTTGAACCATTTCTTAAAGGTTTGTTGAATAACAGGACAGAATTTGACTAGGCATGTCCAGATTGTGCTCGGCAACTTTTGAGCATCTTTTAGCGTTTTGAGCAACTTTTTTCAGTACTAGCAACTTCGAGCAACTTTTGCTTTTCTGAGCAACTTTTGAGCA
>JAOBAT010078729.1:0-19943 GCA_026413305.1 Hydrozoanthus tunicans | reverse complement strand
AAAAGTCATGTTTTAGGTCAGTTCTGGTGGTTGATGCCCCATGGCTTAGGTCCTCAAAAACCAATAATCTTACCTTACAGTGTCCTAAGAAAGTCCTTAAATTTTGCTTTGAGAAAAGTGGACGAACCCTGTTCTAGCCTTATCATGTACTGTAGTTGTTGTATAAGGACTAGAAGCCAGGAGTACTTATTATAATGAACACAAGATTTGTCTGAAAAAAAGTTTTGCAAATAATGAGTTTAGTGTTTTTCAATATGTACCTATTTTAAAGTTCCGTAGTAATTGTAGTCATGTCACATAGTAAGAATTATTATTTCATCATGTTGCTTTGTTTTCTAGACAATGTTAACCTTGACGAAACTCAGCATCAAATTCCTGCACCTTTTAAGGTGCCGTTTTCTGATGTGGATAGGGAATCCCAGCCAGTGATTACATCGAATGGCAATGTTGAGTATAGGAATACAAAAGACCTCACAAAAGCACCAGTGCAAGGCTATTCACCAGTTGAAAGTAACAAAAGTTACAAGAGTCATAGTAGCTTAGATGTCTATCTTCCCACCATGGATGGTGAGTTATGTTTCCTTTGTCCCTTTCAGGACCAATTATCAAAAGCATATTCTCCAAAGTCCTTGAACATACCATATTCATGTTAATGTCAGTTAAAAGTTTCTACTGTTCTTGCTCGATTCCAGCCAAGGCCCTTTGCTTTTCATGCATTGTCCACCCCTGCACTGAGAAGCCATGCTAAATTTTTTTTCTGCTTTGCTTGATCCACCAATACATTGCATACTTGTGGGGATACTACAATCTACTCTTCAAAACTTGACACCATGGTATTTTTTACATTTGGTAGCTAGTATATTCACTGTCTACTTTAATTCATGTGTTACTATTTTTCAGTTAATTCTGAGGAAAGATCAGTTTCAAACAGAGACCTAAGTGACATTGAAGATGATAATGGTCATCAAGCAGCCATGGCTGACTATGGTTACACAGGCATCCCATCCCCTCAGCCTTTACCATGTTATCCTCTTGAAAGTCAAACAACAAACAAAAGTAGTTTTGGCGACAACCACCCCTGGGATTCAGAAGAAAAGGATAGAAGGTTAGAGTCTCACAGTTCCTCCTTGCTTCGTTCTGTCGAGTCCCCAGTCCTCTCTTCACATTCTAGTGCAGGAAGTGAGAAATATATCAATGAACCCAAAGCCTGTCAAAGCACAAGTGAGAATTCTAGCTCATCAAACCATTCAAGGATTAAAAATCCAGAGCCTCTACCTCGGTCAAGACACTCACCTATTAAGACAGTAAAACCGAGAAAAAAAGAAAATCCTTCACGCGTTTTGGAGCCCAATAGAGCCAAAGTGGATACCTCTGGTTCAAGTTCTGATATCATAAAGTCAAGTGTAGATCCTTCATCTTATCAGGAGTTAGACAAACAGTGCAGTGTATCAGATGAAGAAAGTTCAAATGTCTATTCTAGAGAAGGAAGCTTTGCATACTCAGAAGACTTTGTGTCTGCTGAGTCTCATGGAAGTAACAGCGAATCTAATGATTCGATGGGCAGTGTGTTGGAGCACACTTCATAGAACTTTATATTGTATAATTTGTAATAATTAATTTTCTTAGGCTTTTGATACATTATATCTATTTATATTCTTATGAGACAAAATGGAGACAAAAATAAAATGTCTTTTTTTAAATGATGGGCAAATTAACAAGCTGCTTCAGAAGGTCTAATTTTGTAGAGTTTCTGGAGTTGCATGCTCCCCTCATCCATTTGTTTCAATGTTTGCAATGCAGCAATTTTTTAACAAAAAAAAACTTTTTAAAAAAACACCAAATCCACCAGAATGATTTTTAGGGACCATTGTATCAGTTCTGTTTTGTAGCTTCATTTTTAGTTCTGAAATAAAAGAAGCATGAATTTGTTGAATATACCTGCAGATAAATTTTATTTGTTGGTCCTGTCAATTAAGATTAAGAAGTGTCAAATGTATATGTTGTGTGATTAGCTGATGAATGGGAAAATTTTCTTGTAATGATGGTCATTTATATATGAAAATTTTTTATAGTGTGCATGCCCTGACTTGTGGACTTGTGAGTTCAGCATGATAACCAGTCATTATGAAATAGGTATGGTTAAATCCATTGATTCAAACTCAAGTTTTCAAAGTCCAAAACCAATATTAACTTCCCTTGGTTTTGCATACCACAAAGTTTCTTAGGGCTGACCCTGTAATTTCAAACTCCTGCTTTTTCAAATATTTTCTCCTTCCTTCAACTGCCTTTTGTTTGAGGGCTCCACATACCAATCCAGGTTTTAAATGTGAGCTTAAAGTACAATTCCCAAACATGCAATGCAGTTTGGGTTCACCACCTATTTTCCACATTAAAATTATGACACTCAAGGCACTGGGAAATTTTAAATTGTTTTATTTCCTATCTAGGATAAGATTCTTTATAACTTTGTAACAAACCTGACTGATAAATACCAAGCTCTCAGTAGCAACAACTTGTTTCAGGCACATATTTTGTCCTTGAATCAAGGTTGGGGTTACTTCTAACCTTGTTGAGCTTAGTTGAAGGTTCGGAAGATGGCAGCTCAAAAACTTTTGAAAGTGCAATGGTATTGTGATACAACCTTCACCATTGTGTAAGCAATTATTATGATAACAACTTCCAATGGCATTAATGGACCCACTAAAATTGACCTACTCCCAACAGATGTGGCTTCATAACTTGGTTAGAGCACTGCACTGGTATCACAGAGGTCATGGGTTCAAATCCTGTTTTTATTCGCGGTTGCTTAAATTGCATACACGACCACAAAGATGGTATCACAATGTCATTGTGTATAACAGTTGTATAATTAATCGTAATAATTTATGAAAATGTCTCAAAGTTTTTAAAAGATTCCTCAAGATGTATGGAGGTTTTTGAGATTTGGAAGAGAACAATTTCAGCTCTAAAATAATGGAAACAGTTTTGATTTGACCAAGCATTGTAAAAGCTAAATTTTGGTGACTTGTGCAGGTGCAAAAAAACTCCAAATTTTAATTTTTTAAAGCGATAAATTTACAGCCACCAAATTACACTCTACACCATTTGTTTGAAATTGGATTAATTTTATGGTAAACAGGAATTTGACTTCCACTTGTACTGAAGAAGCACTAAAAATAATTAGTAGTGAAGATACACAACTATAAATTATATACAACTCAGTATAATGTCTAAGACTATGTAAAGCCAAATTAATTATTTTATTTACCAAAGCAAACTTTGCTATTGGTTTTCAAGAAAATACAAACTTTCCCCTATTACTTTCATTAGCAAATCAAGAGCCAGTAAAGTGTATATGACAGAATTTTTTCTGGCTTAAGTAATGTTTTTAGTGTTAAAGAAAGGGTTTTAAAACTTTTTAACTCCAGTATGTCTTGGAGCCTTTTTTCTTGTTCTAAACCTGCAGGTTAATTTGTTCCAACAATCGCACTGTCAAAAGATTACTTAACTAACAACATTTGTGACATCAGTTGGTTTGATAAAAAGTAAGATTGTGTCTCGTAATCTAAAAACAACCCAATGCAGTGGAAAATAATTATTGTAAAGTTCAGAGATGCCAACCTTTGAACTTATCGGCAAGCCGAAGTTTTATTGCATCGACTGTTTAAGACTAAGTGTTCACATTGCCTTGCTTAATCAGGCTATTTGGATAATCCTTCTCACCCCATACCATGCAGTATTTAATTATTTATTTTAAAAAAAAACATGAGGCTGTATTGAAGCCTAATAGTGTAATACACAAAAGTAAAATATCAGAATACTGCTTTAAATGCTAGTTTATGTTGCATTCGAACAGCATATCATTGTTGTATGCTTTTTTATTTATCTAAATTTTCTTTTAAAACATGGGGATTTTTCTTAAATGCAAGAGAGCAGGAGATGAAGAGAAAATGTGTACTCCTCTGCAAAGTGCAAGAGAGTTGATGTCTCTCCAAATTAAGAAAGTTGCAAATCATTAGTATCATTGTTAAACCACAAGGATAAAAGGGGTGACGGTGACAAAGGGCATCAGAGATCAACTATGTATCAAAACATCCAGGAATACATGTAAACCAGTTTCTTGCTATATTTTTTGTCCGAGCTTAAAATGTTAGAAACGCTAATGTGACAGACACATTTGTTGGTCATGTTTACTTGATTCAGTTTTTGACAACGATTGGTAAACTGGAGCTGTAAAGAAATTTGCAAAGCAAGTAATTCCTTACAAATTGCAAATTATGGCAGCAACATTTTGTTCAGACGAAAATGCAACAACGACATAACACTAGGAAAAGATGAGACAAAAAGACCATAAAATGTTGGACAAGTGACATCTGAGCACCCCTTTGTAGTTTGTTTGCAAACCTTGTGATGTCATAACCCTAATCCCAAGACGTTTCACATTTTTAGACCACCTAAAACTATGATATTTATTTCTCATTGATCTTAATAATATCAAAATACCTTTTCTGAGCACATGATTGAACAAAATTAACAACAAAAAAACTCTGTCATATGCACTTTAAGTAAACTTGCTTCTTGAACTGACTCGAAAGAAGCAGGAGTCCATTCTTGTAAACAATAGTTGTTTCTAAATAAAATTATTGTGGTACTACAAAAAAAACATTCAACCACATGTGTTATTTTAAACTTGCAGCAACTGCGCTTAAATTTCCATTCTCAAAAATTGTCTGTGTACAGTTTGTTTCTGCAGCATCTGCATGAAACAGGCTGTGGATATAGTCAGCAAGATCAGAGAAGAAAGATGGCGCTCCATCATATCCAGGAAAATAGTTAATGTCAATAACAACATGATTTTTTGTCCCATTTTCCACAAATACATCAACTCCAAATAGAGACAGGCCCTGCAGTTCAAAGAAACAGTTGTCTTTAATTTAAAAAAATACATCATTGACAATGTACATTATTTTTAGCAATATGCTAAGTAAAACAATGACTCTTATTATTGGTCAAACAAAAGCAACCTTTTTCCTAACTGAAAATTTTTAAATATATTGGAAAATTCTCCCAACTAACTAGAGCCAGTAATTTTCATGGAAAAAGTTTGGGTGAGTTTCATCCTTAGTAGTTTGTTTTGTTAGGCCAATTGAAAGGTCTAGTGCAAAAACGATGTAAATGACTTGATGGAGTTCTGAACTCTCCTTACATTATCGCTCTTATCTCTTCAAAACTCTTGCAACATTTTTGCACTAGACCCTTTAATTATAATTTTCTCATAATGGGTTAATAAATTTTGTATGTGTTATATTTTTGAAGGAGAAAGTAGACATACTTAAATAAACTGGCCATGATTGAAAAGTTAAAGATATGCGATTATTGGCAACAATTATTTGTGAACCAAAACTCAACAGAAGCGAAATTCTCCCCCACTGATTCAGAGACGCAGAGCAAAATAAAAAAAATCATACAGAAAGAAAATAACAATTTGTAATTGAAACTTTCTCACAAAACAAATTGAAACAGAGTTTTCCTTTGATTGAACAATAACATGTAAGCAATTTGGTAATTGTCTCCTGCAATCAAATTCTATCAATGACTCCAGTATCTACAGGAATAAAAATCTCTAACAACTTGGGAAACTGAGCAGTCAGAGCAAAAATTATGAGGTCAAATTGGGAAAATTTTCAAACATGTTTGAAGCTGAAAAAAGAAAAGAGAAGAAACTCACCAGTTCATCTTGCAGCTTTTTCACTATCTTTGACAAAATTGTTGAATCTGGGGGAGTCAGTTGCAAGTTACTATCACTTTCATCCAGCTAAAAACAGAAAACGTTTTAATAATTATCTTACAACAACAAACAATGAGTTTTTATCTATTCTGATCAGACATGTAAGTGTTATTGGTTTGACAATGAAAATCTTGGGTAGAAACATCGGACAGCATTTTGGTGTCCTCATGACACCATCATCAGGTCAAATAAAATGTTAACAGATAACAAGAATGTTTACAACGTTCATAAGAAAACAGCTCAATGCCCTAGAAATTAAGTGAAGAGTTTTGTTTTTAGAGTCACTTTGAATATTTAGACACGGCTCATGCTCGCAACAAGAAACATTTCAAACAGAAGTCAACCAAATTTGCTGGAGCATTTCTTAAGAATGTAAAAACATTGGGTGTTATTGTTCCTGAGTGATGTTATTAGCTATTGTTTCTTAAAATTAAATCTTCAAAGATGAAATATAATCATAAAGTTAAAACTACTTTACTACAGAGTTTCCAACCTTCGAACTTCATAATGTGGGAGATCTTTTTTGGGACTAGAAATCTTTTCTCCTAGATATGGCCTATTTACACATACAACTGTTTGGATAAGCCTTCTCAACCAATATCTAATAGTCTTTATTGATAAAAAAGTGAGAGGTGTATGGAAACCTAATACATAATTATAGTAAAAACTCAGAACACTGCTAGTACTCATGTTAGCTTATGTTGCATTGACATTCATGAGTAAGGAACAAACAAACAACATACTGTTGATACAATTTGATTACCTTTAATTTATCTAAATTAATTTTTCTCTAAAATGCGGGAGAGAAGTGAAAATGTGAGAGAGTTGGTATCTCTGCTACTTGGCATATACAGCTTGTGTGCCACTCTGAAAAGCATTAACTACATTGTACAAGGAACATGTACAACACACTCTTTAGAAGTGTTAAAACTTGCACAGTGATAGACTCCTCAAAGAAGGTAAGTATAGATAACACCAGGATTTTTATGAGAGTCCAAACTTGTCAGCAGTACAAGGGAAAAAGAATACATTTGACTAAAGGCCTACCTTGACTAGATCTGAGGTTGAATCAGGCTTTGAGACTTCCATCGTGTTAAAGAATATTGTTTTTTGATTGTCATTGTCATAAAAATTCTTAATGGAGGGTCTTTGTACAATATAATGCTTGTTTCCCACAACAAAAACCTGCAAAAAATATCCCAAAATGGAACTGTTGGTTAAGTGCTTGTTAGAAAACAGATAATTACAGTACACCATCCAAGTGTCCATACCAACTGCAAGTGTATAATAATTATGTACTTGAGGGAAAATTGTCACAATCTTTGTAAAGCTAAATCCTCTTCAGGGTTCACACTGAAAATGATGAATAAAATTCCATGACTTTCCAATGACCAAATACCACTTTTTGTGACCCAGAAATATCACAAAATCAAAAACCCATTTCCCTCAACAGAACAGACTACCAACAGTCCGATTCAACTTTAAATGCCAATTCATGATTCACAGTGAGAATGATTACTTTTCAATGACCTTAAATATTTTAATAAATTCCAAAACTTTCCCAGGCCTGGAAAAAGTATTTAGAAATTCCACAACTTTTCATGACTGTGTGAACCCTGCTCTTGTTGAGCCAAGTGGACCATTAGGAAGGCACTCATTTCCAGTTTCCATAGTGTTAAAAAGATGTGAGTCGGCAGATCACTGATCCGTCGCAGGTCAGCCCCCAGCAGAAGCTGTTACTCATTTAAACAGTTGAGTTAACTGAAATCAAGTGGGGTAAAGACACAACACAGTAGTCTGACTGGGACTAGAACTCACAACCCTAGGATTTTGAGGCAATGTTATACAAACCCTGGCCACTAAGCTACCAGCAATGATACAGCATCAAGAATGATAATGCAATGTATGTATCCAACATGTTTTAAACTGATGCCCGTTTACCATTGAAAGAACATAAATTATGCTTTATTTGAGGCATCCTCTACCAAACACTCATAAGACTCGATCAAATTAGTCTGGCATAACTGCATGATGTGAGTTTGACACTCATATTACAGTTAACATCTTGAGGGTTAGTGTGGGCCATATGACTTGCAAATCTCCCTGAATGCTCTTTAAAAGTGCTATGCGTTAATGATTTGCTGACTGACAGCAGAATGTTAAGTGCATATTCTTTGATTTCTCTCTATTAGCAAGAAGAAAAGTTCTTCTCCAAACAGTTTTTTTTCCAAATCTTTAATATACACTTATTGAAAATAATAAAAAGGCCTTTATTTACCTTGTACAAAACTGCATTGTGGTTCACGAATGTTTGTAGCACACACGGTACAATGATGTCTTTCAGTCCTTCCTCATTAAAAATAACAGCCATCTAGAAGGAGCAGAAGACTCTAAATCTCCTTGAGTTAGGGTTTAGCAGAGTTAACAAGTGGGCCTATAATATCAATACTATTTTTAACCACATTTTTCTGAACCTACATAACAATATCATAAAACAATGCATACAATTTTAACAAGGGTCTAGATGCAATCAAGAAATTTAAACATGTTTCCCCATTCTTTTGATCAAGCACAAAGCAGAGAGAAACTAAGGGACAGTTACTTATATTTTTTGGTCCAGACAAAACATCGTTAATAGACCGATTTTCATATTAATCAACATGGCTTAAAATTGACCAATATTATATACAATGGGCAACATTACTCAGCAGTATAACAAAGTAATCACACTTCTGGGATACAGTTTTGATTTCTCACCTTGTGAGTTAGATTTGATCCATGTCCTATCACCGACTTGCACACTAGTACAGAACAAAGAAACCATTGAATGAGAATGCAAAAAATCTAAGTCTCTATAATTTCTATTATTAATAAGTAAGCTTAATTATCATTACAGTAAAACCTACAATGACTGTTCTAATAATGACAAAAGTAAAGTACTACATTGCTGGTTAAAATATTAAGGTAACAAAATTTTATTTGAAACAATAAAAGTCCATCTTAAAAGTGAAAAAAACTTTCCATACAAAAATCTATTATTAAATAATAAGTTTCTTTCAAAGACTAATTGATAAAGCCTGAAAGTTCAAAGCAATTACACTTTTCCTTTGACCAAATCTCAACAAGGTAACAAAAATGAATTAAAAGCAAACAGATGTGGCTATGTAAACTTGTATAATTATTTAAAAACTTAAAGTTATACAAGCATTTGTGACTCAGGAGAACTTTTAACAACTACCTCGCTTTTGCTGTTGTCAAGTAAATTTCCTCAATTTCAAATTACTTTTAAAGAAACTCAACACTTACTGAGTGGAAAGCGTACACCAGCCTTCTGTACAGTCTTCAACATTTGTTTAAAATCAAGTGTATCAATTTGGACAAAATTAGGTACATAAACTCGCACCCCTAGGAACAAATGTGAAATAAATTTAAAAACAAATTAACATTTTGTATGTATGATATAATAAGGACAATTATTAGTTATTATATCATAATTATATATTATTATTATATAATTAGTTGTTATAATTAAGCATCATTGCCATAGATTTGAATCTTGCATAAGATGACTGTGTAAGAAAACTTACTAATAATCATTATGCATGGGGGGAGGATTAAATTTCTGGCTTCAAAATGGTTGGCCTTAATAGAGAGGGGGTTGGGCTTATTACAGAGATGGGTGCTTAATAGTCAAGAGTAATTACAGACAGTTGTAGATATAGTATCTGATTAGGTGAGCAGCCAGACAGATGGGCAGACAGTTAAGATCTTTTGAAATGTCAATGTAGCTCCCACATTTTTGATAAGTATTGAGTTTTTCAAATCAGAGAGTAACATAGTTTCATTGGGCAAATTCTCAACTAAAGTAATCCAGAATTTTTTTCATAGATCAAATTTGATATCAATATTTAGAAACCCAGTCACTTTTAAAATTTATTTATAGTAAGTAATAGGGCAATTTAGGTACATTCGTAAGCTCTAATGTTGTCAAAAAAAATGCGCTTTTATGACTTACTGTAGCAGTTATAAATCTAAGAATTAATTACTACTTTACTATTAAAATTTTAGCAGATAAAAGGCTTAAAGCAGAACCACAGAACCAATCTTTACCTCGTTCCACAAATTCACACTCTTTCATAATCTGATAGCTGATAGTTCTGTTGCACAGTTTACGGACAGAGTCCATTGGATCCAGAACTATGACACCTGGATGAAGCCTTGTGTATGTCTGTTTTGGACAAAACATTTAGAAACCATTAGAATTTCACAAACAGCTTATGTACCTATGACATGTGGGTGAAGCCTTGTGTCTACTTTGCACAAAATATTTAGAAAGCTTTTAAACATCCCTATATTAGAGTTACATGACAACATTTTTTCACATCTGTTACATATATACAGAATGTTTAAAGATCATCAGAGTATCCCAACAAGACTATGGCATATGGTAGAGGTCTTAGCTTATCTATTATCAAGCACAAAATGTTTAGAGACCATTTGGAACATGAGTGCCAAAACTCTAAGACTGGGCAAGCCTTAGAGTGCTGTTCTTAAGGCCTCACTCAAATCTTTATGTTGTGTTCATCAAGGTTTTGAGTATTTTTGTTACACACCAAAAAAAAAAAGAAATAATAGAAAAATTTATAGAAGAAATAAAATGGTTAAGAAAGGTACCAGAGAGTCAGAATTTTCAAACTTGCTATCCAGATAAAGTGACACACATATTCTTGTTTAGCCCTGCTAGAAACAAAAGGAATTTTCAAGCTGTCCAACACCATGTAACGAAAAAAACTTATAATTCAGAAAGATTGAAAACAGAAGTTACAATTCAACGTTTTACAAGTTTTACAATGGAACTACAGTAACAAAAATCAACCAAACATTTGGTCAAAATTAATCACTTAAAAATAAAAACTAGTAATTTAAAAGAACACTAACTAAAGGTATATCAAGGTACTAAACTAAGATATATAAAAACGTTTGAGTTTGAAAAAATCAAAAATATAATCTAAAAGTTGAATCTCACCTCTAAATTTTTGACAGCATTAATTGCTTCTGTATCCCCCTCGTTAGCAGCAGCCATATAATCAACAATCTTCTGAACAATAACATCAAATGGCCCTTGGTCTTCTAGACTTTTCTCAACATCAACCTGAAATTGGATCAACAAAAATTTTTAAAAACATTTAACTATTGACCAGTGTAAATATGTCTGAAACAATTTCTAAATGTTACTTTTTGATGTTTCCTGTTAAACAAAATTTAAGATGATATCTGTAAAGCAAACTTGAAAAATAAGATGACATCTATATAGCAAACTTGAAAGTGTTTACAAACCATAGATATGTACTATGTCTTTGGGGCTCCTCAAACTAAACAACTTTCTCAAGAATGATATACCATTAGCGCCAAATAATATTAACTTCACAAACAGACAAGTACACAATTTAGTTATCGGCCCTACGTGCTCATTTCTTATTTCTATATTATTTAAGATCAGACATTTTTTATTAATCGTTTTACATATTTTTCATCAGAGAAAGCATGTTGAGGAAAACAAAAATAAAAAAAACAAGGTTTGCATGGCTGGTGTCCCAGTGACTGAGCAAAAAAACTCAGTTGCTCACTGTAAACACTAGGTATAAAGCAGTTTAAAGACTACAGGTCTATTCAAACCATGTGATGCCATTTATAAATCAGTCTTATGTTTTGAATTTTATTTGCATGGAACTCACTGTTTTTAAAGCCTATTTCACAGACTTAAAATGGTCAGGTAAGCAATTTTATCCATCTACAGTCGAAAAGAAATGTTGGACAAGCCTTAGAGCTATAAAAATTTCGATGACAAAAATGGCTTCAGTGGCATTTTAACATTCATTACCATCAGAGATGCAGGAAAACCATGCATGGTAATTAATCTCATGTAACTTTATCTGTAACATTATTAAAACTATTATTTCAGGCCACTCATGCCTCAGCTCCTGACACTTTAATATTGTAATACGTACAAGAGTGTTAATATATATGTAACCTTTTCCATTCACTAATCTGACTTAGATAAAAGAACTCAAAACTTCACTGTTTAAAATTTTTTATATTGGAAAAAGATCAAAGTTACCAAATACAGAATGACAAAACCCGTGAGTTCACAATGGCCTAAACAGCTCTAGTTACTACTGGACAAAAATGCTAATGTTGGCAGATGCATTAACAGCTGTCATCAGTCAAAAGTAACAAAACCACAACAGAATCTTTGAATCTCTTCATAAAGGACTAAAACTGTATTTCGTAATCTTAATAAATTTACAAAAAAACATTTTTTGAAATGATAGCTGAATAAACTACTACCACAAACCTAAAGAGTATCAAAAAACCATTTGAATCACTCTAACACATTAAATTTCAAAGAATAAAATCATTTTAGTATTGAAAGTTTTGTTTATGAGTATCTACACCACATGAAAAACGTTGCATTTGAAACAGCAAAAATTGTAGTCATTCATTAACTTTATTGAAAAATATACTTGAATTTTCTAGAAAAGGCTCAGTTAACTATTATCCAATAGGACACAAGGTAGAAAGCAGAAAAAATATTGTCTGTCTACATGTTGATGATAATTATATTACGTAACTAGCAAAATGAGACACCAAAGGGAATCTAGGAGAAATATCTTCAATTTTGATAATGAACTCAGAAAAATTAAACTATTGGTTATTAAGTAGAAAGAAGATAACTAGAGTAATGCAACTTGGCAAGATGAAATTAATTTCAATAAACAAAACACTTAGAACGGCTATCTGACGAAGCAGAAACGAGAGCACACACAGATTTGACTAGAATAGGTCAAGTAATTAACATTAAAGAGATAGGGCGAAAGAGATCTTTTTTACCAGAATTTAGGTATTAGCATTGATAATACAACACATCTGGGCACAAGTTACAACATTGGAAAATCTTACTGTGACAAAACGAAAATTCAAAACAGGTAACTAGGGGTTTATTTTTATGCAAATATATTCTGAATTCTTTATTATGATTTCAAAACATGCCCTTCTAGAAAGGGAAACAGTTTTTATCAGGCCCATATTAGTGTATCAAATTTTGTTTTCTGCGAAACTCTTAACTTCCTACGCAGACGAATTCACACAATAAGAAATATCAAAGAAGTTAAGGTAAACTTGAAGAATCTGGAGTACGTTTTAATTACATCGGATAGAGGCTTCTAGGCGAAAGCAATTAAAGCACTGTTTAAGAGGCCGAATAATGCAAAATATCTCATATATTTCTCTATTTTCCACATTAACAACTTATTTAAACATCGAGTAACAATGAATAAAGCCATTACTTCAAAAACCAAATTACGTGATGTTTATATTCATCTGTTCCAACAGCGCGGTGGAATCGTGATCAAAGTTGAGTTTGTGACAATACAATGACGTTATTCACGGAACGAGGGTTAACCATACACAGCCGATGGTAACCCGAACTCAAAAAACAGACCTTGTATCTAACATTCTTCATTTCAACACACACATTTATGTATAATACAACTGTTTGCCGATGCTATTATACGACTGGCAACTTTTCTGAGAGGCCTGTAAACAATAAATCTCCTGGCACGCCCTCGCAGAATGCTGAAAGCAAACAATCGCACAGAAAAACATAAGAACGTTTTGAACCCACCTCGACGAGTTCCATGCCCTTTTTACTAAAAAAAAATGACAGAAATTATCAGTTTAATATCTCTAACCGTTTGAAAAAGAGTCAGAATTAAAAATCTGCAACACAGGTGACATCACCAAACGTGACTTACCTGCAGTACTCGACAAAATCTTGGAAATTCAATTTCTTGAGGTTGCGTCTTTTCTTTGCGCTAAGGCAAAACCCGATTCGCTTTCGGCCAATGTTGGACTCTAAGAAACTGTGCTTAGCGGACAACATCGCTTCTGTTAAGAAACCTTTCAAGTAACGGCCTGATCTTTTGAAAAATCCTGAATCATGATCTAGAACACATCCCTAAGTAAAAACCTAAATGTCGGCCAAAAGCACGCTGTTTCGAAATAGCGCCCAAGCCCTCATCTTGTCAGCGGCTCTCAATAAAGTTTTTCCGGAAGATACTTGGTGTCAGTCTACACTTTAGTGAGTACAATAAGAGACAAGGAAGCCGTTTTTCAAACTTTTACCGCGGTGTTCATAAACTTTTGCCGTGACATTTGTGGGCCACCGTATGACGGATTTTATTTAATCATTTTCAGTGCCGTGAACCTTTTTTGTCAACATGAGCGGTTCACGGTGGCCCATGCACAAGTGTCACGGTAAAAGTCAGTGAGGATGTGATGACAACGGCGGCAGAAGTGGAAGTAGGCTAGTTATTTTGTCTGCTTAACTTTTTTTCTTTAAACATCACCTTGTTCTGATTTTGTATAGAGGTTTTATTTTCAAACAAAGCTTTTTTACACCTCAATATTAATATTCGGTCACTAGCTACAACAAATCATTTGTTTTGCAACGATTAGTGGACCGCATATCAAATAAATGATCAAATAACAAATGCGGTTTCTCGTTTTGTGGATTGCAAATCGTATAAAAACACCATATGGATCGCGCAAAAAAGCGATTAAATTGAACTTCGTTTATTTTTGTTAGACAGATCAACTTAAAATTTAGCAACACTTTACTTTAAACATCCGAACTTTGCAGTTTGATTTGTCTTGTGACAAATTTTTAGTGTTACTGTTCGGTATTTAACTTACGAAACCGTTTCCTTTAAAAATTACTGCCATTACTTGTGTTTAAAAACTGCTGGTTCGAAAAATCTTCAACTCAATTGCATGCACCACAATTTGTTTCACTGACACTGCCGATGCCGGACGCCAGTTTTCATTCAAGTTTTTATACCTTGCAGATGAAAGCTAAACCAAGATTTTAACTTTTTCTTCTAGCCCCAAAAGGTTTTTCAGGTATTTACTACAGAAACTTCTGGCAATTAGCTTTTAGTAAACGCAACATTTAATAATTACATTAGAGGCAATATATTAGCTGTTAGTATAAAAAGTTGTAGTAAACACAACGAAACGCGTAAGAGATTTAAAAAAGTCAATGTTTTATCACTACGTTGGTTCTGTGTCATCAGTGTGCTGCTCACTAGTAACCTTTGAAGAACAAAATACATATATACACTTTTCTTTATTTATAAGAACACACTTAATTGTTAATAAGAACAGTGAGGCTCAAATCGCCCGAAAAACAAGAACAAATTGAGAACAACTGAGGCTGAAAAGAAAATTTTAAAAAAATAGCAAAATGAGCGTGGCAAGCAGTCAACGCACATTAAATAAATTTCGTTACTTTGTGTTGGTTATTTTATTGATATGAAGTCGATTTTCAACCATAAATGAATATATTGCGGTTAAGAACATTTTGAGCCTCAAACTGTTTTAAAAAATAAGAACATTGAGCCTGGGCAAACTGGAAGATCATTCTTACATCACGTGATCGATTCGAGCCAGTCAGGTGCGTTTTCCAAGTCAACATTAGCTCTGGGTCATGGCGAAATCGACAACTGATACCGATGAGTTTTGCAGGATGAACACATCTGCGGCTACTTGCAAATTGTGTTCAGATTTAAGTTCTTCTGAGGTTTCTTCAGATTATGTTAAATCAAAACAGAAGACTTTCAGTGTTGGAAATTACAAAGTACCGCTCTTTTATGCAAATATCTTCTTCGCTTTTTTGGCCGTTCTGGGGCAAGTTGGCCAAAACATTAGTCTACCCCTTTGGCTTGACTCTGTGATACAAAACAGCAGTTTTAGAGATTCGGTTAACACACTAAATGCATCGTCATCACACCAGATTCGGCCATGGAGTTCTACTTTGCCCTTGGATTCATTCTTTGTTTTTTCCATTACTCTTATCTGGAACGTCATTTTCTTTGGACTTGCATTGCTTGTGACTAAGTTGGTTAAGCCGGATTCGATTGGCAAAACGGAGAAGGAATTTCCTCAAGTTCTTCTTTTCATGGCCGGAGGCTGCGGGGCTTGCACTGGCCTTCTGCTCGTGTACTCGAGTAGCAGTAGCAGAACTGCTCCGTACCTGCAAGCTATATTGGTGAACTTTCAAATACCTGTAACAGTTGCCATAAGGTAAGTTGATCAGATCAACACGATGTTTTTTTCATTGAAAATGAAGAGATACTTGTGCATTATTTTCAAATGTATTGCAACAAATGAAAAACCTGAACCATAATCTGAAAATGTCCATTGCAAACCTTCTTGTGATGATAATATCGTTTTCAAAACAAAGTATATATTTACATATCATGTGAAACTGCGGTTTTATCACGCGTACGTCAAAACAGTTAATTCCCGGGGAAATTACAATGAAGTTGTGCCTTCAGTTTTTGATGTTCGTTAATTATTCCCCATAGATTTTATCATTTAATTTTGATTGTCAACCTTTATAGGGCCAATAATATAATTGATACAATATTTACAGCTCACCATTTTTTCATTGTGACCTTTGCTTCGTGTTTGGGTCACAAGGAAGGAAAACTTGAGTGTCTCGTCGTAGATTTTATAATTAAGACAGTGATAATAAATACTAGTTATGCATCGCTTTCTCGTGGGATACCATGGAATAT
Organism: Hydrozoanthus tunicans; assembly: GCA_026413305.1. Taxonomy (NCBI): domain Eukaryota; kingdom Metazoa; phylum Cnidaria; class Anthozoa; order Zoantharia; family Hydrozoanthidae; genus Hydrozoanthus; species Hydrozoanthus tunicans. Next base: position 3,515 of record JAOBAT010078729.1, on the reverse strand, counting down.
GCCACGCATCACTTGCATTTTTCGTATACACACAAGCCTTTAGGTGAGTGTGTATATGAAGAAAATACAAGTGACAAGTAGCATTTTCCATAATATCCCACAAGAAAGCAGCATTGCATAACTAATTTATCCCATGTCTTGAAAAATACAAAAAAGGTATTAGATATTAAAGATATGCTAGCTGTCAGTGAGTGTACACTCAAAGGCTCAACAAATGGAAATCTGATTAAAAACAATGAATTAAAAACATGCAAGATCTTTAGCAATATATAACACAAAACTGGCTTGTAATGAAATTTATTTGCCCATAGTATAAAAATTTCCTGCCATTTCTGAATTTTGTTGGTGTGTGCATGCAGCAAGTCATGATGGGAAGGTTGAGTGGAATAATTATTATTACCTGTTGCATACCACAGAATATGCAGTGGTAATCCTGACCTCTGATTGGCTGTATTTTTCAAGGCATAAGGCATAAAAAAAATTAACTGTAAACTGAGGTGGGATACAATTTATTGGCACACCTTATTATATTACTTTGACTTTGAAAATGTACAAAAATGCAAGAATAAGAGCTATTGTGAAGATGAAATGTAAAAATTAAGGCAAAGTAAAACTTAATTAGGTACTCTCACCAATATGTGCAGTATATGTGGTCTAAGATAATGAATTTCTTAGACCATCCTTACTTGATTAAAAATACATAATTTTTGAAACAGTTAAATCAAGAAGTTATCAAGACTGCAATTTCCCTTGCAGTATGTCAAAAATTAATATGAACTTTGTTATATTAGGGTAAAATTTGAATTTGGTTCATTAGACAGTTTTACAGTTTTATTGTTTTGCACCTATTTACATATTTTACAGTTTCTTTTCAATTACATCAAAGCTTAAAATAAGAGATAAATTTTGTTTAACTATACTTTGAGAGGAAGAAGTGCATTTTGTTCATTATACCAGGTCTTTCATTTTAATTGGGTTCATAATATATCAATTGGGGTTTTTACTGATAAAAAATTTGCTGGGCCCAAAAATTACTTTGTTTATAATGGGAACTTTATTGTATCAGAGTTTGTAATAATGGGGTTATGCTATACTTGTAAAGAATCTTTGAGTACATTGTTGTGTTTTTATTGGACTGTTAGAGTTTCTTTGTGCTAGTACAATAATTGAATAGGCTTGTGAATACACATCAAACTTATCTCCATTTCTTCCAATGTGGTACATTTTATTTATTTGTAAACAATGCAACATTTGGTAAGTTTCAAACTTACATTACAGTACTTTCATCTGAGCAAAAGAGAAAAAACTGTAAGACTACAGGAACTTAACCAGTGACTTGGCTCCCCATGCGAGTCTGTAGCTCAGTGGATAGAGCATCTGACCCATAATAAGAGGGTTGCAGGTTCAATTCCTGTCAGTGACTAAGAATCTTTTCTAAGCATTCAACTTGAGGGCCCCTTTTTTTTATCTGTAAAACTATACATATCAAAACTTCTCCTAAACATTTTTTTTCAGTTTATAAATATTGATATGTGATTAAATGAAAACTTTTAGTTAGTTAAGAAATTGATCCAGTATAATGTCACCTTTGCACTTGTACCTTTTTTTGTAGATTTATCATGCTTAAAAAAATTCCTACCATGCGAAAGTTTGTGTGTGCTGGGTTGGTGGTTGTGTCACTGTTCATATGCCTTTTGCCTACGATCTTCCCAAATATTGACCTAGAAAGCAAGAAGGACTTGGGTGGGGCAAGCGGCGTGGCAGGGGTCCTTTGGCCAATTTGTTTTATGTTTGCATTTGTAAGTAATTATAATATAGCCAATGACTTTAAATGGAATGAAACTGATAAATTATTAATATGTAGATCACTCAAGACATATAATCAAAGTGGACTGTGTGGTTTTAAATGACATTAAACTTTGGTTAGAAATGTTTGACAATGACATTGACTTTGAGGGTTAATTTTCTACACTGAGGTTGTCTTAAAACTTATTAGGTTCTTTCTTTTCATTGTCCAAAGAAACTTTTAAAACTTGATGATTTTGCATGAACAGCATGATTTTTTGTTCTTTTTCAAATGTTTGTAACAATTATTTTGTGTTAAATGTTAAATTTTAATTTTTTCTTGGGGGGGTTAATCTTATTTAAAATAAAACTTTACTTGTGGTAGATAACTTAAATAGAAAGGTTATGGACATTTCAACTTTGAAACTCTGTCTCCTGTGTCTGCCAGTGATTTACAATAAATATAGTTTGAAAATCTGATCATGAGTCTCTTTAAGTGTGTTTGCTACTTTTTTTCATTTTTTCAGACTTGCTCATTTTGAAACTACTCAAGTGCAACTACTTAAGAAACTACTGGAACAATTTCATATATAGAATCTGTATATAAAATTGTTATGATTTTATATGAATTTGTTCCTGACCAGTAGTTTCCAGTAGTTGCATTCGTGCAGTGTCACAATGAGAAAGTTTGAAAAAAGAAATGAAAAAAAGGAAGAAAAACTGGAGAAGACTCACTTTCATAAACTTATGTTTATAGTAAATCACTGGCAGACATATAATAAAATTATTGTGAAAATGTTGTAACAATTTTGTGTTTTGTTCAATTTCAAAATGTTGGGGGGGAGGAAATAATTTAAAAAAACTTTACTTTGTGGCAAGAAAACTTAAAAAGAAAGGTTATGGACACTTCAACTTTGAAAACCTGATTCCTACATCTGCCAGTGACTTACTTTAAACATAAGTTTATAAATCTGAGTCTCTTAATTTATTTGCTCTATTTTCATTTTTTTCAAACTTACTCATTGTGAATCTTGAATCTGTCACCTTAAGGTACCTGCAGCAGTTTCCAATGTCTTACAAGAAAAAGGGTTAAAGATGCAGAGCAGTGTGTCAATCAAAAACATCAACTTTGTGTTCTTTCTCTTCTGGGTTGAGTTGTACCAGATGTTAGTAGGTGTTGCCTTAATTTGGACAGACATTATTCCAGGTTTTGGAAGTTCAGCAGACTTTCATGCACTTGCACAGAAGTAAGTAAACAAATCAAAACTTTTGCTACTTACAGTTAAAAGTTTCCTTTCAAACTCTTCTTAATAAAGGACAAGTCATAGAATTTGTGACAGGGGGGGGGTGAGGGGTATTTCATAAGGTTTGGTGTCCCCAATAAAGGCAAAATAAATTTAATCCTCTCCATTGAAAGTGCTGGAACATTTTTGAACTCCCCCCCCCCCAATAAAAAAAAAAGTTTTTGAGAAACTAAACAAGTATAATGTTATTCTATTTCACAGCCAATGTTATAGCATTTTTGAGCTTGAAAATGTTCATGCCTTAATATTTTTTAGGGGACCATGTTTTTTCACAGTTCCCAACCAACATCCCTGTACTGTTTTTTCTACCCAATCATCCTCCCAATTCACAGCCTAATCAGAATATACATGTGACCGGCCGAATATGAGACAATAAGTCAGAGTTCTTTCACTTCCAGCAATGTTTATTTGTATATCTCAAATAAG
>JAOBAT010078718.1:0-19944 GCA_026413305.1 Hydrozoanthus tunicans | reverse complement strand
CCCCCGTCGCGCCTACATGTAAATGAGAATATTGTAACTACACGCTACTACCGCGCCTTTCTTAATATCAACTTTGTTTGGACTTTCTATGCAAATTTTTAAGAGCTTATTGTTACAGAGTAGCTGCCCCCTTGTGAAAGATTCAAGTATTTTCTGGGTTTTTATTTTGGTTTGCTAGCAGGACATCTAATGTGTTTGCATGCAAATCTGTTCATTATATTTCTTCGCCACTAGGATTAAGTCCTTTCTGGTTGTCTCGGCTTAATTACGTTGATGTCGACGCCTCACTTTTGTTTTTTTATTCTTTAAAACCATGCACACAAACAAAAATAGATGTGTCGATATGACGTTTTTTATTGTGAACGGCTCTCACTACGCCAATAAGATATTTGTGGAGAGCAGCGCTTGCAAAGCAAATCTGACAAAGCAATCATCACTGTCCCTTAATTTATGAGGCTTAAAACATTCAAGAGGCTGTTTCAATTTCTTTCCAATAGATCAGATATCCGAATTTTTTTCGGAATTTTTTAAAAAACCGTGGCAGTTTTAAGGCTTTCAAGTGTGCAATACATGTAAAACAGGTTGGTATAAATCGTTGTGGTTTTTATAGGGAAAAAATTTTTTTAAGTTTTAGCTTCTTTAGTTCAGTTCTTCATCAGAATGAATAACAACTTCATTTAAGTCGAGATAACAAGTGGTTCGTGAATAAGAAACCTGTGGTTTGTGTAAAATCAAGTTTCTAGAGGGTGAAGGTTAATGAAATCATTCCTCTGAATACTGTTAATATCTTATACTAATTGACTTAACACACCTGGGTATTGGGCAGTACACATTCCATTTCTTGGCGTTTGACCTCTGGGACAATTACGTACACATCGGATCCCTACACTTCGTGCCACTCGGTAATACCCAGGATCGCATTTTAGGCAATCAAAGGTTGAGCATTTGACACAGTTAAGCATTTCCGATTTCCAGCATCCTGATTGAAATTAAAATGGTGTTAAAATATATTTACCTTCAAAAATAATAGGCAGGTATATTTTTTGCCATTGAAAAAATCATTTACCAAAACCAATGACCGAAGTACTGTGCTGAAATTTTTAAAAAAAGCCCAAAATGTAAAAAAATAAATTTTGTTTGTATGTTGTCAAAATGTGAAGTAGTTCCAGCAAAGCATTAAAGTAAAATAAGTTTCGAAAAAAAGAACACTTGCTACAAAAAACTTAAAACCCAAACCTAGTAAAGTTTTAAAAAAAGCTTTAAATTACAGATGGTCATGCCCGTTTGTCAGTAATCCATTGCTCCTTTTGTTTAAAACCATCTAATTACAAGTGTATTATAAGTAATTGTTACACCGTTTCATATTTTTCCACAATCTTTCAAGACTGGTGAAGTGGGACACTTTGTAAGCGTTGAAATATCTTTGAAATGCATTTGGAAAGTATCGTACGCTCTTTTGAAGTTTCTTGACTAAAGTTTTGCTCTGCCAAACCGAGATCTTTACGTGCTGATTGAGTCTCTTTTCTAACCTTGGTGGTCGGCGCAATGTCACGTTTTTTCGTAAGAACGCCTTAATCCGTAAACAATGTCTCTAAAAAAACTCTGTTTCATTTTGTTGCAAAAATGCATTTGGCTCTATTATACCATAGAAAAATATTGTAATTGACTGGGTTTGTTTTGCCTGTTTGGTTAAGTGGTAATTGATAGCAGCGTAGAAAGGTCAAGGGAAAAGGCTACGATCCAACAAACATAATCTTTAAGTACCATAAATTGAGACTAAACTCACAAGGTCATCATCCCATTTGTTTTTGGCAGCCATGATTGCGTGTGAAAAAATAGGATGAAACTTTTTTGTCTCTTCAATACATTTTACTAAACATCAGCTGTTTACCCTGTTTGTCTAAGTGTGAGTTTAGTTAGTTTACCATGATATGTTCTTTGTGGGTACATCACGCTTTTGTCAAGCGTTTACACTGTAAAACTTGCCTAAGATACACCAACAGTGCATCGTAATAAAGGGTCAAATCGACCTAAAGAAACATTGAAATACTCAAATTATGAAAATAAGTAATACTGTAGGGTAGGACTAGTTACTAAAAATCATCAATTTTTGCCCACTTCCATGTGTTTTGGTTATGTTTGACATTTTTTGTTTCAATAAGATCGGTATTCCGAAACCGGCCTTTTATCTTCTAACAAAAGTTTACTCCATGCTGAGCTCTAAAAGTAAAAGGCAACTTTACAGTAAGGTTTCCGTAGCACTTACTTTGATTCTGAAGGCTGCCACCTCCAACGGGAAAATAGGTGCTGTCGGCCACATTGGCCAACCAAAGAAAAGTAAGGACAATAATTTCAGAAAACATCATCCCTCGCTCCATGCTGCAGCTTGAAACCTCAAGGAAGCTCCAAGTACAGCCTTCTTTTTATTGCAGTTCTTTCCTCCTGTTTATGATATTTCCTGCTGGCACTGTTTGTTAAGGGGAGGAGTGTCTGGTCTGTGATTGACAGGGTTCTCGTTGAGGAACAACCTACTTTTCAACTTTTCTAGAAAAGGAAATGATTTAAAATGTCCCATTTTATGATGTAAAACGTCCAACTTTTTACGGAAAAAACAAGTAGGTGGCTTTCTTTGCTTTTTATCTTTCTTTCTTTTTTTTGAGTTCACGGTCAAAGTAAATCTTTTAAACCTCTCTATTTTCTTATGTACCAAATAGTGTCTTTAAATGGGCTTCATTCTTCTAGTCACGCAACCTAGACTATGAGCCAGACAATTAGGTATTTCATTTAGAAACTGAGTGGTCAGAGGTTTTTTATGTTTTGTTGAACTCTAAGAGCCTCGGGAAACATATGTGGAAATGAACATGCTCTTAGACAAAGATAACCTGCTAAAAATAAAGTTATAGTTATTAATAAATTCACTGAGAATCACAACATTGCACATTGAGGCTCATCTGGGAGCAATCTGTCATGCTAACACTATTAAGATGATTATTTTATTTAACCTCCCCTGTGAACATTTCAAGGCAACGAACATTCTACAAAGTGAAAACCTCACGATTTGCGTGCAAGCACGTTGCTCTGTCTCAAGAAACCGAATCACCCTTGGTGTTCGATATGCCAAAGGCAAAATTCGCAAATATATTTATCTAAAACAAGAACTGATTCAAACAACATTCATGGAACCTCCTATACACATAACATGATTTTGTCAGAGAAAAATTAATTTTCGGGCGAACGCGACAAGTAAACTCATTAGGTATTGCCAACGAATCTTGTATATCCAAATCAAATTAAGTAGCCTCAAGACTAAGGCATTTTTAATATTGCTTCTTCCGACCGTACATGGCTTTTGCTCTACAGCACATTCATATTTTTCTGTAAAAGTAATAGAAAAGTATTAACTAAACGTTTATAACTAATTAAACCAACGAAACTGTCGGCATTTGTTTTGCTATAAGCAAAAACAAAACAAACTTTCATTAATTAGGCAAAACTGTAAAATGTTTTTGATTGCATTCCAGATTCTATTTTGGTTCATTTTCCCTCACCCTGCCGTTAATGAGTTGCATTTTATATTGATATCCAAGAGTTGACATTATATAAGGTACATACACTTCAATTACCTGTATATGTTTCGAAACTTAACACTTTTCAAAGCTATTCTATACTAATAGTTAACATATTTTCTTGTACCTAAAAGGCACGTGTGCTTCAACTGTAGTGTTTTTTTATAACTCAAGGTGTTTTCATTTTTTGGTTACTTATCGACTGAATTGCTTAGGTCGTTGCCGAAATTCAACAAACAATGTGAATATCTTCTCTTATCTTATACTTAACGCATACGGTTTACGCCCAAGTCAATTATAGCAGCTTTTTTGTTTGTGGTGACAAAAGAATATGGAAGCAGCGAACAAGTACGAAATGTTTTTGCTACTGCTTTGAAGACAACATTTAAAGCAGATTATCAAACTGACGACAGAAAAAGTTCCTGCCCCTATTAAATATCGTGTTGTAACAACGATGTAGCTGTGAATCTCTTGCTGACAAGCGAGGATCTTATAAAACCTAGGTCACGCACGCTTTCTTACTAAATGCAATAAAAAGATTCATAACTATGAAATTAACATATTGTTAACAACTGATAAAAAGATTGAAAGCAAATATCAGGAATTAAGACATCCGTCTTGTTATATAAACCTATTAAAACACTTAATACAATTTACTTAATACATTGTTCGTTCTCTGTTAGACTTTTTCGCGGAACATCACCGAGATTTGTCTGGTGAAGGAATTAACCGGTCATCGGCAAGCCTCCCCAATCCGGCTCAAGAGGATGGACATTATTGCCTTAATGACTTTGAAAATGAATTTATCATCCCGCTGTAGAATCATTAGACCCGATCATGAATAAAAGTAATCACTGGTTGATCTAAAGATTTCCTTGACAAAAAACTGTTTGCCACAAATCATTTTTTTCTTTATTCATTGGAACTCCATATCAAGCTGAAAAGTGGTAACATTGCAAGTAATCCAAGAGACATATTTTGATAAACGCATGTTAGCAATCTGCTCTAAAAACATCTTGTACGCAAAAAGGAAAGAAAGTGAAAACGTTTACGTGTGTATTATTTTTTTGTTCCTCTTATTGTAGCAAACATTTTCAGCAGCTAGGTTATAACACTTTAATTTCTGATAATAAAAAGGCATCTTCTTTCAGAACTTTCATTCCTATGAAGTTTGACATTTGTTGTTGACTTACAAACAAAGATGATTACCAACCGTTAATAGCTACGAAGGAACAACAGAACTTCCCACACAAGCAGTTGAATGTATCTCACTTTAAAAAAACATCAAATTGATCAATTCCGCTTCAAAATTAATAATCCTAAGCTGTTAAAAAGTTAAAAACAAATGCCAAGACAGGCCAGTTTCCTCGGAATAGTTTTATAATGACAGAAACGGTTATTCTGTTTTAAGTTGTTTACGCTATGTTCTTAAACCAGAGACAAAAGCAATGCCAATAATTCTGTTTTAAATTGTTTGCGTGACATTCATAAAGTAGTGAAGACTGTAATGAAAGTACAAGAACGGATAACCTACTAAGTTGATTGCTAAAAGTTTTACTCACGCAAAACCAAGAAACGGCTGGTTCTCTGTCTCTGATATTATGAGTCAGCATCCACACTTCAAGCCGACGTTTCAAACACTAAAGATGAATGACACAGGTCTTGCTTGGGTGTGTGACACCGTTAGCCCTATGTGTTTGAATGAAAACCAGTAACATTTCAATTTCAGCCAGCTTTCGTGCGTGTTTTCGTGGCCGTTCATATAATGAGTCCAAAACGTTTACTTTACATCAACCTTTTTACGTTAGTACCATTTGAATGTTTTTTACCTTTCTTTTGTTTACGTCTATCATGGTAAAATAGAAAGTGAACGTGGGGAATTTGCGTTCAGACCCAAGGACATGGTGTTCTCAATATAAAGCAAAGAAGTATTTTCGGCATTAATATTTTTGATCTCAGTCTTGTTCGGTGTTTCAACCTATTTTCAAATTATTTAGCTGAAGTGTCATAAGAAATGCATAACCTATAGCCACTTTCGATCCATGTACTCTGCAAGTCGGCATAGCATCGCTTAATTTATTTTCCAGCCACTTCTAGGTGAATGATCCAGTACGCAATACTTAAACATTTCAGCTGAATAAAACTTCCTTGGTCAAAAACCAAGACTTTATGTCGATAACAAGTACACGTTTTAGGATGCAGTATAATTGATTCGCCAAGGAAATGCTTGATGCAAAAAATCTAACATGCAAGTCTTAGCTTCTGATCCAGAAAAAAATTCGTTGGGGTTAAACATATTTCCCTTGTCCTAGATCATGACCCTGATTTAGCTCATTTTCTTTATCTATTGTCAATATTTCGTCGTTTAGGTTTCTCAGCCTTTGATAACAGCTCACCCACCGACATATTGCCCCGAATGTACCAAAGGAATTTGTTCAACTGAGTTTTTTAATGTTTTTCAATTTTTAAAAGTATCAAAAAGTTATCGCCTTAGTACGTAAAAATTATATTTTCTTTCTGAGATGCCGCACTGAAATGTTATAATTACTGTGACAAGGTAAATTCGTTCAAAATGCAAAATTCAAGCACGGCTACATCAACACCTAAAAGCAAAGCGGTGTAACTAGTGAATTCGTTTTAAACAGAACTGCGCCAGCGTCTTTGAAGCAAACATTTTTTTACATTGTCGTGCAGAAATCCAAAGTAAAGTGAAACGGAAGCGGAAGGGTACGCTAAGACGGGTAAAGAAGGTTCGGGGTGGGGCCAGGGAAGGAAATAGGATTGACGGAAAGCCACGGAACTCGGGAAAAACAGCAGCACCTCTTTTGACAAAGGCTTTCAACCACCAGTTCATTAAGTGTTCTCCAATTGTCAATTCTTTTGTTAACACGTCACTCTGTTTGGTTAAAACACGAATTTTTATTTGTCACATTTAAACTACTTCTTAGTTTAACAAAACAAAAGCTTTTATGATTTTTTACTACGATAAATGGCTTACTTCTTTCTGAAAACTGGTCTAAATGGAAAAGTTATCAATATGTCTTGACGAACAAAATTACGCTAGAGTTTCGTACAGCCATATCGAAAAGTACTCCTATACGCTTATCCTTTCTAATACTTTGTTTATTTGACACACGAGTCTTGGTAAAATTCGGAATGTGATAATACTAATACAAATCTGCTTTGGCTAGAATATTAAAGTCCCGGTACAGCTTGTTTTCTAAGTTTTTAGATGAAAGTAGAACCCTTTATTAAAAGTAATTTTCAAAAATAAAACAGTTTCTCACCGTTCCTATTACATTTTGTAGGTCTGAAAGATGCAATGCTGAAGAAGCAGGCATGAGGCAACGACAATTTTATGATCTCAAAATAATATGGGTTCTGGCTACAGTCATATTGATATAACTTTAATCAATTAATTATTCCCTTCGAAATCTTTTATTTTTTTTTTCTTCAATGAAAATGAAAATTTCTAAACATAATAAAAAGCAACTCATTCCTGCTACGTCACAGGTTACCAGTCCCCGGCCAGCTCCGTCAAAATTTACCTTCCAACCTTTTTTAATAAAACACATTTTTAGAAGCGCATGTTTTCTTCGGTCATTCGAGTTTAAAGATGATAACAGTTTTAATCTAAAAAGTACAAAAATAAGCTTCATAGAGACCTTAAGGTATAAACTTTGTACTGCAACCCTTCATCAAAAAGTCGTTTCGGCCTCTTCAACTGTCTGATGTCGCCATAGTCAGATGACCCGCTCACGGGGAGTAGTCGGTTGTAAAAGTGACGTTTTCAGCGGTAGGCTCTTTAGTGGTGTCAGTTGTCTTGGGGTACGTTAACTTGGTTCAGCAGATGGCGAGGAAGGGGCAGGTAGCTCGCTGGTCGGCACTAGAGCCACACTAGGATCGTCCGCTGCCAATGAAAAGAATTGATAAATGTCTAGGGAAACATATTCATTTTGAATTTATCTTTTAGCTTCCCAAATCATTTAATGGCTACTTCAATAAAGTAGCCTCCAGACATAGCTATAATACAAGGCTTCTTCAAAATCATCATATTATATTGAGTCCGTTAAAACAAACTATGGGAAATTTAATATACGTTTTGTCGGAACCAAATGCTGGAACAGTATGGACGAGAGCATCAAATTACTATCTTTCAACTCTTTTAAAACAAAATTAAAAGAAAACATAATAAATTCGTACCATAATTAATACCACCCACTCGGAGTATCATCTGATTCTTTTTTTCACTTGTACTTTTTTCTTTTTCTTTTGTTCTTTTATTACTGTATATTATTGCCTACTTTGTAATACTGTAGTATCTTGTATATGTAAAATTTGTTGCCATCTATTTTATTATATTAATTAATCTACATGACCAGTCACTCAGCTAGTTTAGCTCTTTATAGTTATTCTTGGTGACTTTTACCTATCTCGTTTACTGTCAACCTGTTATTGTAAATTTCATTCCTAAAATTGGTAATAAAGTTGACTTGACATCGTACAATTCCCTCTTCTATTACTTATAGGTTGGGGTCATACTTAACGAATGAGACAGATACCAAAACTTTGAAAGGATTGGTTTTCAGTCAAATTTAAAGGATCACAACCAGAATGTTCTTCTCTTAAAGATTTTCACTGTTGTTAGTTTGCCAAAAAACGAAATAAGGGAGGAAAGGTTATCAACTCACAGCAAGGGCACAACCGCTGGATGGTAGGTCTCGGGAGCACAGCAGCACAGTCAATCATTGATGGAATGTTTTTCACCCGATGCATCTTCCTGCCCATTTCTCGGTCCGATAATAAGAACCTTTGATATAATAAGGGCTGTCTTTCCACTGATAAATGGCAGAAGAGTCGTCGCCAGAATCACAATACACTCCAACATCCTCAAAGAGCTCTTGTATGTTGTCGTTGGTAAACCCATGGTTCCTTGTTTTGTGCTAGTCAAGTCTGCAGATAGTATGTGATGTCGGAAGCTAACGAGAAAAAACAGAATACACAGGTCAAGAAAACTGGCCCTATTGTCAGTTTTATTGAAGTATCTAAATATAATTTTGACTGAGTTTTGTTAGAAGTTAGCCGCTAATGAGCAGTATGAATTCTTTTATGATATTATTATAAACCATTGTTGTATTTTACTTTTGTTCTCTGTTGTTTTTTCTTGCACAAAATACAAAATGTTTTAAATGCAAATGGAAAATAGTCAGTCACTCTTACTAATAACTAAAAAGAAAACTGTCCATGTTCAGATTTGTTTCGTATAGGTAATAACACGACTTCGAGTGTAATTTGGAAATAATTTGCACAAGTGGGTTTTTAAAAAATCGAGCTGCGGGAATAATTGCGGGTCGCAAGGCTACTGCTACTGATTTAAAGCAAACTCTGAAGCTGCCAGCCCTGCAATGCCGCAGAGAATACCACAAGTGCTTGCAGATTCATCAATGACCTGGCTCCAGCGTACCTCTTAGACAACTTCTTCTTCTCAGAACAAACGCATAACTACAACACTAGGAATAAAGACCTTATCCGCCGACAACTTGCCAAGACAACTAAATTTCAAACATCTTTCAAATACAATGCCGCAAAATCCTGGAACACTCTTCCTCGTAACTTACGCCATGATCAGTCTCTCATCGGTTTTAAACTAAAAGTCAAACAACATCTTAACCACCTCAGTAAATTTTCACTCTTATGAACCTTTTGAATGATTTCTTTTTTTTCTTTTTATAGTTTGAAATTTATTCATATTATTCTGTACAGTTCGCCATTTAAACCAGCTATGCTGAACTAACCAAGCCGTATGTATTAACCTTTTTACTCCTACCACATAATATATACCAATATCTAAATTCTCCTTACAGTAACAGAAGAAAATAATCTGATAAGTGCTAAGAATTAAGAATTTGATCATCGAACAAAAATTTGTTTTTATCGAACCATTATGGGCATCAGTTATAAGAATTTACAAAATTATTTTCTTGTACTCCTAGGGGTTGAAGAGTTAACCATACCAATAGTAAGGAAATGCTCAAAAAAGCTATAAGTGAGTAAAGCTTGAGTCAAAAAGAAACCAAAGGGTCTCTCACCACATTCCCCTGGATGATCGACGGTTACAACTACGTTTCTCTCACAGGTTCGCATTTTCATCATGCACTCGTTGCCATACGTTTGGCCGTCTGAACCACATACGGGATCATACATTCTGTTGCACGACCTACCACACTCACATTTCGGAACACCGAAAACCACTTTGCAGGTTTCGTGCGGGTGAGAACAGGGTTTGAGGTTGCAAGCGTTGATTGGAACTGAGTAAGTCAAAATAGAGAACAATTTAACATTCTTAATCCAAGTAAATAGTTTGTAATGTACATTAGAAAAAACATTGAATACCTCAACTCTTATTAAATATCGGCAAGGCTCCACTACACAACAAACAAATAAGACCTATTATTATTAATAAGATATATTTGGTTTATTGTGGTGGAGCAGGCTTGAATCGTGGAACAAACTACACAACCCTCATAACGATACATACAACTTGCGGTCACTGCCGGATAAAAGTGGGAAATATGTCACAGCCGGAAAAATGGAAACGTTTTACCTCGAAGAAAGCAGTGAAAGGTTCCTTCGGGATCTAAAGGATTCATTTAAAATTTTGCAACCTCAATCATTTACATTATTTTTTTGTCATGATTCGGCAAAATCCTAATATAATATATATAAATAGGTAAAACTACATTCAATGGTGCAAGTCAGAGCCTAGGTTGACTTAACACGTGCTCCTACCTACCTACACTAACTACTACCTACCTATACTAACTACTACCTACCTACTTATACTAATTTCTACCTACCTACCTATACTTACTATTACCTACAATTCATTATTTACTAAAGAGTTAACTTAGAGTAAATCATTTACAAAAACCTTGCTAAGGACATCTTTGCAGGGTATTTTTTAAACTAAGCATGTGTGACTACCAATACCTATTGAATGACTGAACAGATCATTTTAGAGGGAGAAGTGCAAATTGATTTACCTTAACATAAAAACCGGCAGAAACAATAAAAACTATATAAATTTTATGGTAGAACATTTAACAGCAAGTATTAAAAAAACATTTTAAAAAACTCCAGTTTTGAGGAATGGAAGTTGGACTTTGTCTAAAGCAAGTAACAGTTAACGGAGTACAAAACGTACTTGTTCGAGCTCTATGGCATTCAAAGGTCTTGTTGTCAGACCTCAAAACCTTCTGTTGAGTTGTAGGACAGCGTCTTCGACACTGACTACTGAAAACCGTCAAAAAAGACGAATCCTTGACGACATCTTCTGCACCTGAAGTGACTTGGACAGTCGTCACAGTTTCGGATGAACAAACACTCTGGAAAAAAAGAAAATATTTAAATTAACCCTAAGTCTAGTAACTAAATACTCAGAGATTTCTTTGTCTTTCGATAACCAGTTTTTTAAACTCCCGCAATAAAACTCTAATTTGAATAAGCGGCGTATCAAATGGAAGAAAAATATGCCAAAATAGGTCATAGATTTATACGGTAACAAAAACGTTGACGTGTTGGGTAAGAATATAATTTTCAAATGAATACCTCTTTCAGTTGAAATTGCTGCTGTAATAAAAAAAAAACATTTGTTTAAATCCATGTCAGTAGGCCTCGCAAGCTGCAAAGCCCCTGCTCAATAGGAGTTGTGGAAGTTACCAAATAATATCAGGATTCGATCCCCGATTTTTTCTAGGGAAAATTGATAATCTTCCAATTTCTGCGATCATCCTTTGCCTCAATTTCATACACGGGTATTAGTTCGTAAGCTTAGTCACTCAACATCGTCAACATCTAGCAGAGTTCTTTCATCAATACTGATGATGAAGAGTACTAAACATTGCAGACGGTGTGGTGGCATCTTTCTCTCTAACCTACACGTTTTTACATAGGCATAGGAGCAAGGTTAGACTGAATCACGTGTCCTACTATCCACTCCCCCCTAGTTGAAAAGTTCCAAGCACAAGGAAAACGAATGCCTGCCGCGCCATTCCCATTCCTCTTTTTTTTCTTCTGTCTTGATTGATACTTCATTTCCTTTGAGACGTTTTATAAAGGGTGACATAGAAATGAGAGTTAGAGACTGAAGTAAAGATTGTGGTAAATGAGCAAACAGTGATGGTCGAAACCCATCCTTTAGTTGAAGACAAAAGTTGCGGTTTCAAAAATGTTACCTTCTTAGGCAATGAAGTAAAAAAAGTATTGTTTGTTAATACAGTATACAACCTACTTGTTCCAACTCTCTGGCGTCCAAAGGTCTTCTTGTTAGCCCTCAAAACCTTCTGGTGAGTTGTAGGACAGTGTGTTCGACAATGACTTCCGAAAACATCTTTAAGCAAAACGAATCCTTGATGACATCTACGGCACTTGAGGTAACTTGGACAGACGTCGCAGTTTGGGATGTGCAAACAATCTGGATGAAATGGAAAAAAATGAAATAATGTTAAGACTGCTTTTTATATTATCTACTTTTTTGAATAAAGGAACAGGAGCCAGGCTAGACTGGACCGTGACTAACTATAATTTTTACTCGCTAATTGGCTAAAAGCAGTAAGCTCTGCAATTCATACTGCAGTTCATGCACAAATATCCTACATCCCCTCCCCCTTTTTCCCCAATTAGCTTTCCTCCCTACTCCTTATCAAAACGTTTAATCAAATGCCCCGGCTTCTTTGTTCTTTGATTGAAAAATTCAAAAACTATTTTGCTATGTTTAAACAACGGCGGCGCAGTGACCGAGCGGTTGGCGTGTTCGGCTCGTCGCGAGTTCGACCCGGCCAGGCCACTGTGTTGTATTCTTTGTTCCGGTCGACTCAGCTGTATAAACGAGTACCAGTTCTGCTGGGAGCTAAACTCCAATAGATTAGTGTCCTTTCCAGGGGGAGTCAAATACTCTCGTCCGCTTAAAACTACGTGAAACCGGAGACAAGCGCCGGCCTATATAATGGGCCAGTAGGCTCAAAAAGGATGCAGCTTTTTTTTTACTAAAACAACATACTCCTCATGGGGTCCTACATATTTTTCTACAAGCCTAAAAAATTGTGATTATAACTTTTCTAAATCCTGACAATAGGGATGGTACAAATGTTCATCGGGAAAACCTTTTAGCAATTACTTACTCCAGACCTTCTTGCAGGTAGGCCAGAGCGTATCATTTCGAGCCTCATATCCCGACGGACATTGACGTACACACTGTGTGTTATGCCTTGGACGCGGCTTGTAAGTGTAGTAGCCATTAACGCAACGTATACAGGAGTTTTTGCAGTGACACATTTCACAGTTAGCGGTGCACTCTGCGGGAAATTGAAGCACATTATTCAAGTGCGTGTAGTGCGAGAGCCAAGTCAAATACAAAGACTTTTCGTTATGAAATCAAAGAGCTTGTGCTAGAGCCGTTATTAGGTAAAATTGACACTTACTTTGTTTCTCACATTCCAATGACCTGTTTCCTGGAGCCAATATTGCAGTGAAGCCCGGTGCACATTGTACGCAGAATTTATAACCAGGACAAACGAGACACCTTCCCTGACGTATGCACTCTGTGAATTTCAAATCACAGAAAGGTGAGTTAACACAAAAATTTGCAGCTGAAAGAATACAGTTCTTTTCGTCCTCGCAAACTAATTCAGTCATCGGAAATAAGATTACCATGCCACCATTAAACTGTTGTTTATTCAAAAACGAACAAAACTAAACGAAAACACAGCGCAGCTCCTTTTTCAGCATATTACGAAATTAGTTTGTATTCTGCCACAGGAAACAATACTGTTGAGGAAAAGAGGGCCGAAACAAAACTTGCATTTTTTCACAACTACTACAAGGAGCACTGTTTCAAAAAATTGGATTCAGGGTCAGGGGCAGTTTCGTTCGTGTAAGTGAAGAAATGTTTTTGTTGTTATTATAAGGCCAAAAAAAAAACTATTCATCTTACCGGGGTAGTAGGGTGAGCAAGTACCATTTCTCGGTACCAGACCTCTTGGACATTGTCCAACACAAGTTGTATTAGAGTACACACGGAGTTTGAAGTAGCCTTGGTCACATCGGGTGCATCGAATACCCACACACTCCTGGCAGTTCTGAAGTGACTGGCAACCTGAAACACAGTAAAAATAGTTGTATTCGACCAAATGGAGAGATTCAACTAAAACGTTTCCGGTTGGTGTAAAACTAGCTTAGTGAGTCATACTCTATCATTTGCCCACCGCCCGTCCAAGTGGGTGTAGTTACATTGGTACATCATACCTGGTATATCTCTTTTTGAAAGCTACAGTACTACTCTATACTAAATTTTCAGGCACAGAATAACTATTGGCAGTCACAAACTAAGGAGTTGTATAAATGAAGGAACATCTTTCAGAAACAAGATGTCATCCTCATTTAGTGCTAAAACAATATATAATGTTGACACTAATTTTAATGATATTAATAACAACAATATTAATGATGTTTTGTATCTTGCAGACAATCGTTCTGCCCTAGCTATTAATTCTTTCCACGCATGAATTTTAAGTATCATGATGTAAAAAGTTTAATAAATTTATCCTATTTTTTTAAAAAAACTTTATGTGTATACACGAGGTTCTATAAAAATATTCTATAAATTTCGCTGAAAACGAAGCCTCTTCAGGTAATTTCCGCCATTTTGGATATCCAAATAATGATGATAATAATAATAATCTTATAACACAATTTGAAGTTCTACACTTTATTATAAAAGTAGCTAAAACAAGTTTAAAACTCAACTACATTTCGGTGCGGCATACAAAATCGTCAGGTTTAAGATTGAAGTTTACACGCATTTATGCAATGTTCGACATTTCAAAGAAGTGCCATCGCAATTGATAACGCAAGAAGTCAAGTGATTGCAAATTTGAAACTCTAGATCTTATTTTCATTTTAAAAGCAGTTAACTATGGATCAAGGAACTAGACGTTTACGGCGACATTACGTGGTCAGCAACACAAATAGTACAATATCCTAAATACTGAATGCTTTGGCAAACGTGGATGCCAAAAAATATAGCTCAAAAAGGCGTTCTTCGATTTGATTAAGTGCAGCCCATAACTGGGCGTCTGTTAAAATGACCCAGCAAAACACAAAAAATAGAAAAACAGTAAAAAATCAAATTTTAGCCTATTAATCAACTCAGCCACGAGAAGCAAACTCTGCACCACGTAGCATTTTATCGATGTAAGCTTTAAATATAATATACTAAACACAGTTTTCCGTAAACACATAGAACACGGTCAGGTTTATTTTAACTCAGCCTGTCTCAGGCTAAAACGATTATCAACACGCGCGGTTTCTTCTGGATTAGTTAAGAATGAAAAGATAAAAGGTCATGGCCTGGCGACAAGCGACAAGCGAGGACCTCTAGCGGACGTTTTTGTTGAAAAACTGCCCTATTTTCGGCTTTCCACTGAACGATCGATTGCACGATCTCCTTCTTGAAATAGCTTTTCTACTTTTTGTTAGTTTCTGGAAAAACTGATTGCACTTCCATTGATAGCTGCCGAAATACTAACTAACTAACTAAGCTCAGGGTTCTGCCGCACCGTAAAGTGTTCATCAGCTGACAGGCACAGTCTCTTGTCCTGCTCAAAATTTAAGGCCTTATGTTAGTAGTAAAGCAGTGTTTCCGGGATCGCGCAGTTATATTTTTATTAAGAATAGTCTCAACAAGAGATAAAAAAAATGACAATCCTTTTAAGAAGGTGAAAAAACTTGTAGCCCTCCTCTTCCTATTAACTAATGTCCGAAATGGAAATTGACCGAAAATAGAGAATTACCGAAGATAAAGAGCAAAACTCTCCTAAACTGGTAGAAGGACAATTATGGCTTCCAGTTGGGAGAATTTAACATAACGCCATTTAGCTTTTTTGGGGATCAAAGGGTTAAACGTAAACAAGTCGTTTTATCCCTGATCAGATACTTTATACAAATAATCTAAAACTACTGGTCGATCTTTCGTATTGCCCCTCTCCTTACATAATTTCATTCCTGCTGAAAAAGTACCACTTGTTCTCTAAATGTGTCTTGTGTCTAAATTCTCGACTTCCAAAGAGTTTTTATACATCGACCGCGATAGAAAGTTCAGAAAATACACATGCATAAATCAAGTTTTTGAGTTAAAGCTCGTCTACTAACACTATTGGATTTCAGACCACCAAAATGAAGCTATCAATAACAATATTCTTGAGATCTAACTAGAATGGTTATTTTCAGCTTGTTTGCACAAAAAAAATAATACTTTCAATAATTTGGACTACAGCCAAAAGGGTGCCCGACATGTATTTATCTTACGTGAGAGTAAGAATTTTAACAAAATTTAGACACGAAATCTGTCGAAAGCAAAACTTTTAATTTTAGGTTTGAGAACAGATAAAGTTTTTTCATCGAGCTGGTCAATCATTCCTCGCGTTTTTTTTTTCTCAATTGCTTGGGAAATGAGTTGTATCTCTGTCAGTTGCTAAAACAGTTTGAAACCCGAGATCACAAGCTCGTCGTTATTTTTAACCAACCTAAGAAAGGTCATTACCAAACGCCAAACGCCATTTCTGTTTGTAAATTTGTGGCTCTCTCAACTTAAACAACATTTTAGTTTGTGGCAACTTTTTTATCTTATCAAAATTTAGTTCGCTTTCCTTTTCCACTCTCTTATAGAATCTTCAAAGTTAAAATGTCATGGTTTGAAAAGTTTAAATGACAAACATTTGCGAGAAAAATTCAGCACAAGCGTTACCAAAATATCAAGGAGACACAAACTGCGATATCGCCTAAGCGCCGCACAACATTTTAAGAAGATCACTGCCTAGAACTGCACGAACAACTTGTAGTAATTACAACGTCAATTAAAATAGGAAAAATATTGGGTGCTTCAACCTCGAGCACAAATAGATTTAATGATCGTTAATATGGTTAAGAGGAAAATGAAGTATAATACGCGGGCACTTACTTGATTTGCCGCCCAAAAGCCAATGCAAGCTAGATCCACTAGATTCATGAATTGCAACGTGGAAGAAAGTCAAAAAGAGAGCAGTACTTGCAAGGATCTTCATAACTGCCGCTTGAAATCCAAAACGCTTCTTGCAGCTGGGATGTCCCACTTGTTGAGCTCTGCAAGAAATGGTAGCGACACCAAACACTTCGACTTTTAAGTAGGAATTTGCTAATTAAGGGAGGGGCTCATCAAGTCATCAGATGATAAAAAAGGGAGATGATATGGGTTAAGGGCGAGTCGGCAGAAAGGTGAAGGAAGGTTATCGTTATAAGTAAAATTCTTACGCCCCACGCGAAGAACACAATATCACTAAATCCTTTGACTTTATCATGTGATAAAAGTGGGAGATGATTTGGGTTAAGGGCTGTTCCTTATTTGGAAAGGTCTATCCAGTGACGAAAAGAAATAATTCATGTTTTCGGCACTCTAAGAAAAAAATACTTTGCTGTCACATAACACTTTCAGTCTCAAATAGTTATCAATGTTTATAAAATAACCCCAGTGAGTTTCGCGCGCTGTTTGGTCGAGAGCGCAAAAAGCCGTTCTCTGTAAGAGAGCACACAGAACGCTTTTGAAAGTCTAACAAAACACTGAATCAAGATCCGCCACCATCTTTACTGCTTGCAAATAGCCATTTTTTTTTATCGTAGAAAACGTGTTAACCAGTGACAACATACAAAATTATACTTCAAGTCTGACACCAAATAAAAATGAGCCTATTTAGGTATTAAACTGGGAAACCGAAAACAAAAAGATGTGGTTACCTTCAGTCGACAAGTCAGAGCTAGCTCAACGAAAACCCTGACAAAGTATACGAAGTACTGGACGAAATGGTTTATTTTGTTGAAAGTAATAAAACTCTCTCTCCCAATTTATACGTTCTTACATTATTTAGACACATCAACAGCAAAGAATGTTTGAAGAGTAGCATCTATGAGTCGAAAAACAATTTTTATACGCAAAATTCGAAAAACAATGCAATTCAAGCTAGTTACCGAACTAAATCTAAAATTTGTTAAGCTTATATATTTATTCAACTTCTTTCTACTTTTAATACAAAGAGTGGAGAAAAGGACGAGGAATTAAAAAGAGTATCTCAGAAATTTATGACAAAAGAACTGTTAAAACACATCTATTACCAATTTTAGTCGGCCAAGAGTGTACAGACCTGCATTGATTTCAATGGCTATTTGAACAAACTCTGAAACCAGATTCACTCATCAGATTCCATAAAGCAGCCGTGATACTGTCCCAATCCGGATCCAGGGCACATGAAGTTCAATTGTCACAGATTGCATAAAGCTCAACGGCATGTTCTTGTGATGTACTGTTCAAAACGTCCAAATTGAACTTGTTTGCTCCTGAGTACACACAAGATCATTTCAAAGTTGTCTCAAGACGATTTCACTGGTTGTTTTTTCCGGTCTCTACTTGAAAGCTTGTAAGAAAAATATTGCCTAAGCTTCTGCAAATAAGATTGTTTTGTAATTTCTCTAGGAACTGAGGTGACTGTTGGTTTTTTCTAATGGAAAACTTTCTGATTAAGTCGAGTAGTTTCTCTCGATTCGCGACAGTTCAAAATTCAAACTCCACACTTTGTGCTCGCAAGTTGGAAGATGGCGTGTAATGTACGTGTAAGGAGAATTTGGATGTTGATGTTACGTCGCGAGTCTCTTTTCTTTTTCATGTTTAGTTTGTTTGCTTGTTTGTTATTTTATAAAAGCAATAAAACGTATTTTCCGTGCCTTGTAACTTTGACTCAAACCCGAAAGATAAGCAAACCGATCATCGACAGAATCAACAAAAACGTCTTCAAGAACACCAACACTGATCCAAGGAAAAACACAAAGAAAGTGATCGAGTGATTTAAAACCTTGAAAGACAAATTTGGCTACAAATTTATTTCATTCGACGTCGTCGAATACTACCCATCTATAACAGAAGAGTTGTTGAATAAGGCCCTCGACTTCGCCCCGTCCAATTCGACCCTACAACAAAGAAAGAACGAGACATCTTATAATCCACGCAAAGCGATCATGCCTGTTCTCCGTGAAAGTCTGACTCAAACAACCTGTTCGATGTCACGATGGGCAGCTATAATGGTGCGGAAACCAATGAACAGGTCGGCGGGTATTTATTATCAATAATAGGAAAGAAGTACAAAACAACATCGGCCTATACAGAGACGATGGCCTGGGAGCCCTCAAGGCAAACTCCCAGAAATCCGAAAAGATAAGAAAAGAAGCCTCTGCAAAATTTTCAGAGAAAACGGTCTGCAGATCGTAGTGGAAGCCAATCTCGATATAGTTGAAATGTTGCCATGAATTTACCGACAAGCAGCTTCGCACCGTACGCCAAATGTACAAAACATCATTGCCGGCCACAACAGAAAAATTTACCAAAACAACATCACCGACAACAACAAAAACAACGAAAACAGCAGCAAACATACCGAAAACATGCAATTGCAGAAAACCGAGTGAATGCCACTTGGGCGGCGATTGCCTTACGAAATCGATCATCTACAGAGCTACCGTGACCACAACCAACGACAACAACACAAGCAGGAAACCTACATTGGACTGACAAAGAACGAATTCAAAAAACGGTACAATAGACACAAATTGTCATTCAAAAACAGAACTAAACGCAACAGCACCCAGTTTAGCAAACACATCTGGGATCTCAAAGAGCAAAGAAAAATTTTAAAAATCGAATGAGAATTCCTGCATAAAGCAAAATCCAACGATAACAAAACAAAACGATGCCAGCTATGCGTTATTGAAAAATTCTACATCATATGTTATCCGGAACTATGAACACTCAACCAACGTAATGAACTTCCGTGTGCAGACATAAGGCGGCATTCCATTATAAATATTGCAAAATTTAAATAAAACCTGCTTAAACTTTAGCCCTAACACTTTTACTTAGCTCTTATAGTTTTTTTTATTATTAGACACAACAGACCTTTTACAACATTACAATAGAGTTAATGTCTTAAGCCATTGTCAATCATTTAAATCATTTTAGAATTATAACCTCTGCCGACGTGTGAGGTCTTAACCATTTTGCACATAAAAAACTAAAAGTGTGCTGTAAAAATTAATTACGATAGATACTAAAATCTAAATTCAAAACACTGTATCGACCTTAAAAGTATCTGGGGAAGATGGGGAGAGGGAGGAGAAAGGAAATTATACAACGATTGAATCGTACAGACAAAAACTTTCCCTGGACGTTTAGTGCCGGGCCACATAACTTCACCGCAGCCAAATTATTCGATCGTCACAAATCGGGGTTTGTGGGGGGGTGGGG
>JAOBAT010078707.1:0-19948 GCA_026413305.1 Hydrozoanthus tunicans | reverse complement strand
AAACACTACAGTCAGTTTCCATATTTGGTGAACTCCGAATATGAGCTGATAACCGAGATTCAATGAACCAATCAGAATGCGCGAATCTCAATATTCGAGATTGAAAATTTAATAATATATATATATATATTTATTATATTTTAAAAGTATTCAAGAAGTGCTCATTTTCTCAAATTAAAACTAGATGACAAGACCTTCTCAATCCATAACAAAACAAATGCTGCTGGTCAACTAAAATAAACAGTAAAATGTAAAAACTCAATTGGGTCTAATACTAAGCAAAAATATTTGAAACCAAAATTAGTTAAATTTTACAAAGGACATGTACACTTAAAGTTTGTATATAATGTACCTATTATTTGCCAGAGTTAAAGCTACATGTAGCATCTTGTTTATCAATTGTATTTTAACACAACTGATAAATGTATGAAATTGAATGGATAATCAAATTAATTAGTAAACAATTAAACGCCTTTTACATTCATCCAACCCTTTTTTGACTCCTCTAGGACAAATATCTACAAACTGAAGTATACACCAGACAAAGGGAAATTATGGGAGCTTTGATGAGAGCATAACTTTTTAGGAAAGAAATCATGGTTACACAAACTATCTTTACAGAATGATGTACCTTTGTCACAATTTCAAGCTGATTTTCTAGAGTTTCTAATCGAGAGAGCAGCTTGTCTTCATGAATTATTGACTGCAAAGAAAATTTAAAGCAAACAAAATTACTTAATTTATAATCTAGCAAAAGATAAAAAATTTAGCTGATGTGTGTAGCATGCCTGATGGCCAGTGCCTATTAAACTGAGTGGCATTTTCTTAACTCAACATTTGTAAAACACCAATAATGCAATCAATAGAATATAAATAATTTAAAGCCTTACTCAACTTCCAAATTCCTTGTATACATACTATTTTTCTATATACTGTAAATAATGGCAGAATTTATGTTTTGATCTGATATCCTTCTTGACATTTCTGTACTAAACCAAATCCCCAAGTCAAATGCCTAGTACTTGTCTAGCTCAATAACCACTTTCTATAACCCATATGATGCCCAGCCCCAATGAAACCCCCATTCCAAACCCAGCTTCCATCCCCCAACTCCAAGCCCCAAAGCTAAGTCGCGAACCCAAATCCCCATCCCTAGCTAGCCCTGTCTTGAGCCTCTATCACCAAATCCCATCCACCCTCTTAAATCCCCAGCTTGTCACCACAAAGAGATCCTCTTGCAAACCTCTAAGTTGACCCCTTTATGTTTAGCTTCTCTCTACCTTGTCTTTCCCTTTCAACTAAGTTTACAAGCTTTATTCAAGCTACCAATTTGCCCTTGAGTTCCAATAAACTCCTTCGATTCCAGCCTCCAAATCTGGACACCATATACAAATGTGTACAAAGCCTCTGTTCCAGCCTCTAAATCCACCACACACACTTAATGCCTCCAAGCAAGCCTCTAAATTCATCGCATAAACTTGCAAAGCCTTCATTCAAGACTCCAAATTCACCACACACACTTGCAAAGCCCTCATTCCTGCCTCTAAATCAATCACTGCTAAGCCTCCATTCCAGTGTCTAAATCTAAACCACACTTTTGCAAAGGCTCCATTCCAGCCTCTAAAATCACCACACACACTTGCAAAGCCTCCAAATCCACCACACACATTTGCAAAGCTACAATTCCAGCCTCTAAATAAACCACACACACACTGGCTAAGCCTCCATTCAAGCCTCTAAATTCACGACACACACCTCCATTCAAGCCTACAAACCCACCACACATGATTGCAAAGCCTCCATTACAGCCTCTAACCCATCACAGACACTTGCAAAGTCTCCAGTCCAGCCTCTGAATCCAACAAAAGCTCTTGAAAAGCATCCATTTCAGCCTCTTAAATCATCCAACACATTTACAAAGCCTCTATTCAAGCCTACAAATCCATCACACACAATTGCAAATCCTTTGTTGTATCCTCTAACCCAACAGACACTTGCAAAGTCTCCATTCCAGCCTCTGAATCCATCAAAAGCTCTTGCAAAGCTTCCATTTCAGCCTCTTAAATCATCCAACACATTTACAAAGCCTCTATTCAAGCCTACAAATCCAAATCCATCACACACAATTGCAAATCCTCTGTTGCAGCCTCTAACCCATCACAGACACTTGCAAAGTCTCCATTCCAGCCTCTGAATCCATCAAAAGCTCTTGCAAAGCTTCCATTTCAGCATCTTACATCATCCAACACATTTACAAAGCCTCTATTCAAGCCTACAAATCCATCACACACAATTGCAAATCCTCTGTTGAAGCCTCTAACCCAACAGACACTTGCAAAGTCTCCATTCCAGCCTCTGAATCCATCAAAAGCTCTTGCAAAGCTTCCATTTCAGCCTCTTAAATCATCCAACACATTTGCAAAGCCTCTATTCAAGCCTACAAATCCATCACATATGATTGCGAATCCTCTGTTGCAGCCTCTAACCCAACACTGACACTTGTAAAGTTTCCATTCCAACCTTTGATTGCTTCTAAAGATCTTGCAAAGCTTCCATTCCAGCCTCTAATTAACCTAGTACCTGGTTAGTCTCCTCTGCTACTGCCTGAGAACCTTTTAGCAGCCTCTGCAATGTAGCTAGTTTGGTCTCCAATAATTGTTCCCGATGCATCGCATCCTGCAAAGATAAAGAACAGAAGTTGATAAGAAAAAGAGTTTTGCTGTTTTACAAGTTTGAAATTAGACATAAAGAGGGGTTGACATTAGCAAGTAACACACTAGTTAGAAACTTTACTTAGAGCTTTTTCTAACAGAAAAACAAGTATCTTGAAGCAAAAAAAATCTAGGACCACTTAACTTTGCTAAGCCTCTTAGCTGGGTTTTAAATACAAACATAATAGCCAAAAATAATCAAGTGAGTGATCCTAGAAAACTGCAGTTGATCAATGTATAAAGCATTTCCATAAATTATTGTTCTTTATTTGTTTCATGATAAACGTTGTTTTTTCTTCAAAATTTTATATTAAAGGATGACAAAAACAGGAATTGTGTGATGCATTGTTCCCATCTAAGGTGCTTCCTGTAGGAGAGAACTCCAGAAACCACTGATAAGAAAATTGTTCACAAGACTGGAAAACATACATTAAGAAAATAATTTGTCTCTAATTAAATTCTGTGATTAAATATTTTCAATCAGTTGTCCAATAACTTGTAAATATCACTGCATGCAGATGTATACATGTGATATGTTTTACTATTAAATTTGTTTTTATTATTAGTAGTATTGTTACTGTTATATATTTTCATTAACATTCTCATTATTATAATAGTCATTATTAATATCATTATTGATCATAATTGTTGTTAAGATTCATAGATCAAGTGCTCACCAACCTGTAGATACTGAGACAGCTGCCACACTTCTTGGGCCCTGACATTGCTTTCATTCTGAGGACATAAATAAAAAAAGAGTTTTAGAAAATCAATGATTTCCCACTGATGAGTAAGTATTTAAATTCTCTTTGTTCATAGTTGTTAGATATAACACAGCCTGGAAAGAATTTAAATTCTTTTGAATAATATTAAAATTTTATTCAGAACATAGTTATTTTAATATCTAGTATGTGCAAAATGTATGGCTGTGTGAAACAACAAAATGGGTTTACTCAGTATTATCTACTACAGTAAAAACCCGCGTGTAAGAACCTGTACTTTTTAAGAGTTTGGCAAAACAGGTTCTTATATTTTGGGGTACTTACTGGCATTTTAGGCTAAGTAGGTTCTTAATTAGGTTCTTAATTTTTACAGAGTAGAAAATAGTATAATATATGGTTTGTTCTTCATTATAAACTGTTATTTTATAGAATAAATGCTTAGGGTTAGACCAAGATTACATACAAATGATACATTCTTTTAATTGTAGCAGAATTGTTTTGTAACAACAGTTCACATTTAACATACATTGTGCATTTTTAGTTTCACTGTGCAATTTTTTGATCTCTAAAGACAACCTTTTTGGTAAAATATTATAAATAAAATAGTTTAACCCCACATATAAGAACCTGTTGGAATTTTTTGGCTAAACAGGTTCTTATATTTTGGGGTATTAAAGTAGCAAATTTCTGCCAGGAGGTTCTTAATTTTCTAGGTTCTTACACGCAGGTTTTTACTGTACTGTAGTTGGTAAAGTGCAACATGTATGACTATCAGTGTTCTAGCCAAGCCAAAACGAGAAGACATAGCACCCTGTGTTTTTCCTGGCATCTTGTCACTTTATCAATCGCTCTGGCATTTTTATCCAAATCCCTTTCATATTCAGAGCCTCAGCTTTATTATCAAAAGGAAAATATCAGTCAAAATGCAGAACTTCTAATTTCAACTTGTTATTTTTCCAATTTCTTGAGTATTTTGAATGAATCAGCAATCAGAGCATAGATTCGAGAAACAGTTGTTTTAATGTTATGAGACAGGGCACCCTGTCATTTCATTTAGCTGGCTAGTACACTGTTCAGACCGAGCATTGCAAAACACTAAAAAGGGTTTATTCAGCAACATCTTGATAATGACTGCTTAGAAGTGTTAAACTTACCAAGGAAAAAACACTTCCTTTAAGACCACCAGTCCTGAAAAAACAAGAGCAAAAAATATTATAAATCAACTTTAGTTCATAATAGTTTGGCTAGCTCTGCATTTAAGTCTAACATTGGATTACCCCACTACATCAGGGGTCAAAGACAGCTTAGCACTGTCTGTCATTAATTGTCATTTTTATTGCTCTTCTTCTTATTATCAAGGTTTCTTAGTGAAAATATTCAATTGTCTCACAATGTGAGTCATTAGGACCAAAAGATTTCAACTGTTTACTTTAGTACTAGCCTTCCTAAGACCAGGTGTTGACTGTGGTCTTTTTAGCTGAAATAGGTGTCAGATTAAAGAGTGTTTTGAAATGCTCGTAGTGTCTTGAAAGGATCAAACATGATGTCTCGAAAAATCTCATGCATTTCAGGATGTGCCGATCTGGTGCCTGTTCAAGCTAACAAGATCAGTCTTCATATCAATTGCTTGAAGAAGGCTAGCAGTAAAACATGGCTGACAGAATTTTAAGACAATGTATCTTTCACTAAACTGTCATTCATAGATTAGCATATGGCCTGCTTGACTCAAGGTTTGAGTGCATAACACACTGTATATAGTGTTCATGGTCTATTGTAAGTACACGAATCTCAGCAGTACATTGAGAGTGCTTCACATAATTTATGATCAATAATTTTTACCTTGTTACTTCTTTTCCTTCTGGGGTATATAATGTCACTGTTGCTATGATACATCCATGAGTTACTGAAAACATACAATCGATGTTGAGTGATAATTTTTATAATTCTATATATAAAAGTACTGTACTTGGTAAATAGGATGAACCAAAAAGAAGAGTTGGAGGCAAGGCAAAGTTTTACCTAAAAATTAACACCTATACTGAGTGAACTGTCTGACTAATAAGATTCCTCCTTTTAATAAGCCTCCCATCTAGAGCTCCAAAAAATAAATAGGCCTGCCTTTTTAATTAGCCCGCCCCCCTTACCCAAATATCAACATTAAGGTGATCCATGGAGGAAAAGTTTATATTGAAAGACATATTGTGTCAAAAATACATTTTGTCAATGACCGATTTTATCTGTTTTAGTTTTTTAAAAAGGCTACAGACCAGTGATACAGAGCTACTAGTTGCTACTAAATCTGTTCCAAAGGTATATATATCCTGATTTCATGTAAGTTGTGCTTCTGTCTTTGGCTATCAACACTTTTTAAAAAAACCCTCTTCTTTAATAAGCCCCCTCTCCAGTAAGGCCCCCATTTTGAATGACTGGTCTTAAAATGAAAACCCCTCTGGGGGCTTAACAGAGCATTTGTACAGTAAACACAGTCCGATGCATGACTATGAAGCTGATAAACTTAATTACCAACCATAGTTTAAAACTATTTCTGAACTACTTAATATCTACAGTGACAACAGCCTTATATAGGTTTATCACCATCTTATTTCAAGAGATATAATTATTTCTCATTAAAAAAAACATTGGTTAATACTATATAGCGAGAAGATAATTCTTGAAGGGAAGAGATTTAAATCATACTGTAGTACGATCAGGGTTTGGAAGTACTTACATCATTGTAGCAAGAAAAAATAAGTTTGAAATTGATTTTTACCTTTCTTTGAATTCTCAACTACATCAACACCAAACTGTACAATGTCACTTGAACAGAGTTCTTTGGGCTCACTCTCTTCTGACCCTTTGCTCAGTCTCACATTGTTTATGAATGTTCCATTGCTACTCTTCGTATCTTGGAGGTAGAACTGCAAAGTTATGAGAAAACAATTAGTACATAGTTCACTGACAATTTAAGTATTTTTGACACTAAGCAATATAGTGCGGTCTTTGCTTGGAAACCTCAGACCGAGGGCTTGATGTACGGCCCCTGTGGGGGGAGGGGGAGTTGGGAACTCAAATAAAGTTTGGGTGGGGATGTGCTGTTGGCTTCACAAAAGTCCTGCCCCTTCGAACTAGTTGCGATGGCAGGGCTCGAAGTTAGAAAAATCGTTAGGTCGCTTTTTGGCGACCAACTGGAGAACTGTAGTCGCCAGATGCAAATTCTAAGTTGCCAGTTTGTATAATCAAAATAATGTTCGGGTTCCGCCTTTTGAAAATGTTTGATATCGTTCAGCATGGCGTGGGACACACTCGTACAATTTTAAATACGAAAACAAAAAAATACATACTTTACAAAACTATCTTCCCTAGCAAAGACATCCTCTGGAAACTGTGGCATGACGATTTCAGGAGCAGACGAACTTATTTCTCTAAAAACTTTCTACTTGTGCGATTTGGCCCATTCTTTTATGACGAACACAAAGCAAGACAAGATAAGAGGTTTATATAAACATTAATGCTTTATTGTACATCTGAATCATGCAAAATTCAGGTCGCCAAAGTGCCCACTTTATGTCAATATTAATTTAGTCGCCAAGGAGAAAAAGTTAGTCGCATTGGCGACCGTATTGGTCGCAATTTCGAGCCCTAGATGGGTTAAATTTGTCCGGCCAAAAACGCATACAGTATGTCTGAGCAAAATCATGTTTGACCAGATAAATTGTGTGCGGCACCTGTCTGGACAGCTATTATTTTGAGCCCTGCTGTTTTTGGATCTTTCTTAGGAAGAGATAAGCAGTTTTACAATGTCGAATATTGATATGAATGACTGAGCAAAAAACAGCAACAAACAAAATTTTGCTAAATTTTTGGCATTGGCTTTTTTTCTATCTTGGGCATTTTGTCCTGTTGCCAATTCTAGTTAGGAGCTACAATTTTCATTGTTGCATAAAATACTTTCAAATCATTTAAATTCATTTGCTTAGTATTGTATATATTTCCTTATTTCCAAAAATAAAAAGAAACAATAAATGAAATGAATTGTACATATATATGTAGTGCTCAACTCTGACAACATGAATTTCTCACTTTGATATAAACATTTAACATCTATTCAGAAAGATTGGTAAGTGGAAATAGAAAAAGCAAGCTCTTTGTACATGCAACAAAAAACACAAACTTGTTGTCAGTGTTACATTTAAAACAAACTATTTGTTATATATCTTTTTATATCTTACTCATTGACAAATGTTTTTAAAGTTGATCATATAGAGTTTATCATGTTGAAAAAAATTGCTATGCAAGAAAATGGAATTTTGAAAAGTACTGCACTTATAATCATAAGTTTATAGCTCAGAACTTTAATAACAAATCCTGAACAGCAACTAGATCATCAATTTTTTAATTAAAGCTAATGTTCTCTAGGCACATGTATCAAAATAATAATAATTAAAGTGTCTATGGCAATGCCAGATGTTCATCAAATTAGTAATCAACTCAAACCCATCAAGGTATAATTGTTTTTCTGTCTAGAAGCAAAGAAGTTAAAACATGTCTAATGGTTAATCATTTTGAAATTTCATAGTTCTTTCAAGAAACTTATGAACGTTTAGGAGTTATTTAAACCAAATGCAAAGAAAGAATAAAAAAAAAAAATTATCAACAGGTGAATCTGCATTAGCTTCAATCGCCAGTAACTTTGTTGAGTAAACTTCATTCACACAGCAATAAGTACCGTGCTAATTATATTTAAGCATGAATAATATACTGAATTACTGTTAGTAGCAACTGGGAGTACAATTTTTACTCATGAGTAAAAATTGTAGCCAAGTCAAAGGTTTTTTTAAAAACCCCCAAATAAAACTGCAAAATATATATAAATTAAATATAATTCAAATAACTTAAAACAACAACTTAAACATGTGTAAAAATTGTTTTTAATTCATTTGAAATATTCATTATGAAGCAGCTCAAAGGTTTCCCTCCAAGTCTGTGAATTTGTCAGTTTTGACACTGCTGTCATTAGTAATATCAATTAGACATCAGTTTGACCAAACAGCTATCTGAAAAACAATTTCTTTTCTGCATTTTGTTAACACCTTGGTTCAATCAATTATTATAGTCATGCTGTTACTGATCAATTATATGTATCTTAAAGAACTCGTGCAAACATGGCAGGTAATAAACTTTAGAACTAAATAGAAGTAATGGGACTGGCTGGTTTTTGAACAATGCTATTTCTCAGACTTCGGGTTAAAGTCCTGATACTGACAACAAATACATTGTACCCATTATTTTGAAGTCCTTGGTGTACATATAAATTTATTTTAGAGCTAACCCTGTTATTTCTGTATTCCACTGTTTTGAACTAACAAATTTCTTGGCATATAAATTGATGCAGTATAAAAGGCAACCCCTAAGTTTTGCCCTGAACTCTCTTACTCTTGCAATATTCCTGCAAAAAGTCAACCCTTCAAATTCAGAAGTATTTTTTAAATATTATTCACAATTTTTTCTCAACACACCACTGTCTCATTTTCTAAAAAGATGAAACTTGCAGGGTAGGAACAAACTAATTTGATTAGAAAAGTAAAAGTTAAAATTAATGTATAAAGTCATGTATTTCCCATGTGCTTTGTGGTACCTGCACAAATGCGTTTTATTGTTATAATATGCCCTTTGGTTGGGCAGTCACCTCACCATGTTCACAACACTATCGAATTTGTTGATAAGATCAAGAATATCAAACTAACTGATTCTGAGATGTTAACCTCTTATGATGTTTCTGCTCTGTTTACCAGCATTCCTGCCAATTCCGCTGTGCAAGTAATACGACAAAGGTTGACCGACGATCCTACACTTGCCGATCGCACAAATCTCAGTATAGACCAAATTGTTGAAATCACAGAACTCTGTTAAACCACCACGTACTTTTCATACAATGGAGAATTTTACAAACAAATCTCGGGTTGTGCAATGGGATCACCACTTTCACCTATTGTTGCTAATCTTTATATGGAAGCTTTTGAGACAACCGTCCTAGAGGAATATGGAGGTACAAAACCAAAGTCGTGGTTGCGTTTCGTAGATGACACATTCGTGATTTTAGACAAGAGTGCCGGGAAGGATTTTTTCAGGTTTATTAACAGCAAGGACCAAAACATCAAGTTTACCCAGGAAACCTGCGTTGACAGCAAGATCGCGTTCTTGGACTGTGTGGTTTCTATCCAGAAGGATGGTTCCCTGAAAACTGAAGTTTACCGCAAACCAACTCACACAGACCAGTACCTCAGGTTCGAGTCAAATCATCCTCTAATCCACAAGCTAGGGGTAATATGCACCTTATTTCATCATGGTGATACCATTATCAGTGACCCCAATTTAGTCCAGAAAGAGAGAGATCAGTTCAAACACTTTTTAAGAAAATGTGGGTACCCTGATTGGGTCTTTCAAAAAGCTTCTAGAAGACGACCGGAACCGGAAGCAGATAAAACGGAACATAGAAAGAAAACTGGAGTCTCTGTCATGATCCCGTATATGGCTGGGGTTTCGGAGAGAATTAAAAACTCTTTCAAAACCCACGCAATTAATACCATCTTTAAACCCATAGAAAAACTGTGGGATAAGCTGGTCAACGTAAAGAACAGGACTCTGAGGGAGAAAAAATCAAATCTTGTTTATGGAATCCCCTGCAGTACAGCACAATGTAATGAGACCTACGTTGGCGAAACCACCCAGTCCCTCAAAGCCAGGATGAAGCAACATCAACATCCCAATAACAGCTCCCCGGCTCAGACCTCAGCGGTTTATTTACACCATCGAGAGACCGGTCACACATTCAATAAAGATGATGTAGTGATCTTAGACCGGAAGGAGGACTGGGTACGAAGAGGAATAAAAGAGTCAATCTGGGAGAGAATTGAAAAGCCCTCACTAAACCGGAAGGGAGGGCTATGGTATAACTTTTCCTCAACCTGGGACCAGGCCCTCAGCCAAATTCCTCGCTGCCTGTCACGTGACCAACTTAGGTCCCGTGACAAACATTAACCTGCTGAAGGCCTATGATTACGGCCGCAATGTCGTTTGTTGCATAAAACTATATCCAGTACGTGATTTATCAGTTCTTTTACACTTTTGTACACTGGATGATTGAACACTTATTTCATCATTGTTATAATATAATTAATGTGTTTTAGTGTGTCTTGAATAAATAATTCTTATGAAATAAAGTTAAAGTGGATTTTATTTCAAGCCCAATTTATATACTACATGTATGGAACTTTTGGTACAGCACAGATAAAACTAGTACACATAATGCATAATAAAGTATAAATTTGGCATGGATAGCTTTTGTTGTGAAATGACTTTGCCCCATCTGTGCCAGATTAAATTTCATCCAAGCTCGGACCATGTCCAGCGGTAGTGCAAGCACAGACAAACTTGATTTGGTTATCACAAACATCAACAGGGGCGAAGACAAAGAACAAGATGATGAAAAACACAGTCAGGTACTTGAAATAAGTAATAAAATATTTATAACAAACCAACAGCTCAAGGTGATCAATAGAGAGAAAGTATTTTAGAGGAAGTAAGCATGTACTGTAAAACAGTGTGATACAATGCCTATGAAGGGAATAATTATTGTAATTTCTCCAAGCTGCACTCTTTTTATTTTACATCCGTACCATTTTTTCCCATGCTGTATCAAAAGTTAAATGTAGTGTTAATGGGGCCTAACAGTCATTCATACATTTTTAAGTATTAATAGGCTCTGGAACATCAGCTATCAAATTTTTCACCTCTCAGACTTTCAGCATTTCTACAAATAACTCATAACACAATTTTTCTTTACATCTTTGCCAACAAAAACAGTTTTTAGTAACCTGACGGCAAATGGAACTTTTAACTTTTTGTCCATCTGCATGAAAAGCTCTTAAGGGTTTTGTTTAGAACAAAAATATTTTTGTCATAATAAATATCTGTCACACTAAATCTTTCATTTAAAAACTGTTGAAACTGAAAATGGCTTCTTGTTATTGCACTCTGGACAAGACTAACCAAATTATTTTGACAGAGCTTGTCCTAATAAATTCTGAAAACAAACACAAAGCCGAAACTAAAGAATCTATTTCTCGTTTTCTCTTGCTACTATTAAGAATTATGTTTCCTTTCTATCTTTAAGCTACTGAGTACCTTAAAAACTGCAAAGCAATCTCCTTATAATTTTCATGTTTGAAAAACATGCTTTGAACTAAAGACCAGACGTTTTGAAGCGGGCCCTAATTTTGACGTAATCAACTCTGCAAACACTGTGGACGCCGGTAAATATTATACATCACAACTAATATTTGTAGAAAGATCTGAGACAGTTTCAGCAACAAAATTGCATCGTATTTTCTGCCAAACACTACTAATCATCGAGTTTTAAGGAAAACGCCCTCTGATAATAGATCAACAAAATTAGCCAAGCTAAATGCTATTATGAAAGCGAACTGCTTTCAGAACTCATGAAGACCCTTTTGTCAGTACTCGCAAATTTCAATGGTCCATGTAAATTATTACACATTCAATAAAGCCTGAACGGAAACCGAACAAAGCTAGATATTCTGTGGTCATGTAGGATGTTTATATTTTCGATTATAGTGTAGCTTAGTTGCTACTTTATTGGTAAAGGGTGTGAGTAAGGTTTAGTAAATTTAAGCTTTTGAACCTTCGTGAGAAGATCTGAAATGCTGTGGAATTTAAAAATAAAGAAGCATTTAAGATGTTTTCTTAATCCGCTGCTGAAACAGAAATCGGCCGTGAAACTAACCACTTTATTAGTACAAGGTTTGGCTTATGCTGCCGACACTCGTATTAAACACCGTATATACCTTGGGAGATGTTCGATCAAAGATCACACAGAACTGTACAGCACAAAACAGCAAGGCTATACCAGACGTAATTTTGTTCATGAAAATAAATGCAAGTTAGTTACATTACAAGATGCATTTTCTGCTTCCGGCAGTTTTTCGAAAAACGCATTCAGTATAACTTGAGTGATTCAATACAGTTAATGCCAAAACTGGGAAACTATGTAACTTGTCCATAGATATGATCTGAGTTTTGACAAGTTGCGACAAACTCCAACTCGACAGTTCACTGTTATCCGTAACAGATAGACGAAGCACTCCTGTTGGCGACATTATTCACGCTAAAAAAAGCTACTGAAACCAAAGCTTACACCATATTCTCTATCTTTAATTCCATTAAATGTAACAAAATGATTTTAAGTAGTAAAGCAAGAAGATATTGAGCGTGAAATCGACTATAACCCGGCCTACCTTTCCTCCCTCATACCAGAGCATTGCATGGTTTCGCGACAGCACTTTGCAATCGAAGGTACAATTGTTCGCTGCTGGCCTGCTCTTGGCAACTGAACGTCCAATTTTTACCGCCTCTGTCAAAATTACTCTCCTTTCTTCAAACGGATGAGAGTTTGGTCGGGAAATAAAAATTGCCATCGCCATTTTACAATATTCATGTTGTTCTTAGCGCCTACTAAAGATTTACACTAGCAAGGTGCCGCATTGCGCATGCTCCTGCTCTCCGGCAATAAAATCACGTGACCAAGGTCTCGAAACCTCAGGAAGCCGAATCTCAATGAAGTACGGATTTTTTTGCTATAAATCAAAATAAAATTCAATAAAAGAACTCACCATGTCGTCTTGTGGTTCTTATGTTTAGTAGTTTTATTATAATCTCTTTTTA
Organism: Hydrozoanthus tunicans; assembly: GCA_026413305.1. Classification (NCBI taxonomy): domain Eukaryota; kingdom Metazoa; phylum Cnidaria; class Anthozoa; order Zoantharia; family Hydrozoanthidae; genus Hydrozoanthus; species Hydrozoanthus tunicans. Next base: position 6,774 of record JAOBAT010078707.1, on the reverse strand, counting down.
CTTCTGTCGTTTTTATAGACTGCTGGCCATCTTGCCTAATGTCCTTTTGGATTTTGCAAGATTAACAAATGTAAATGTAAATAAAAATGTTATGTAAGATCTGGCCGAAGTTTGAGCTGATTTCGCCGAGGTGTGCAGTGTTTTCAGCTCTGCCAGATCGTACATTAGAACCACGTATTCGGGGGTGGAAAAAGCGGAATCTTGTCAGTATGATAATTCGTGATTCCCAGATATTTTTCGACCAATGATTCATTTATAGAATTTCTCCATGATTCATCTTAAAGATTCATTTTTTTTCCATGATTCATGATTCACAGCCTGCGAGATGATGTGACTCATGGTTCCTTCACTTTTTTAGCAGTGATTCATGATTCAAGACAAGATTCCGCTCCGCCCCCGAACGTATGCACAAGACGACAAGGTGAGTTCTTTTATTGAGTTTTATTATGATTGTGATCCCAGAGCCAAATCCAACACGATTCTAAATAGCCAACTGGTCTGCCTCCGACCGGCTGGGTTTTGCAACTCAGTGTAGTCGTGTTTGATTAAATTAAACGTGAATAAAATTTGTTTGTTCACTCATTTATTTAGATAGGTTCCTTTATACATTCCGCAGCTCCTCGTTTTCGATTCTGATGTTTTTAGTGAAAAAAGGTGTATTTGAAATAACTTTATAGTATAGTTTTCATTAATTGTTAAACATATCTCATGATCATTGCAATTTTTGTTTATACAGTAATATTATTCAATGCCCTGTATCTGGTGATGCATGGCAATTGACAGGCACTCATTACACGAAAAGGGCCAAAAAAAAGACTTGACTTTTCCAGGTCGATTACAAGTTTCGGTATCCGGCTACGCCCTTTCACCGTCAGATCAAGACTCAGAGAGTTGTACTTCTTTCTCTAACTTCGCTTTCAGTTGTGCGCTCTTTTATTTTACCACTAAGTTTAGCCCTCAGTTTTTCTATCTCGCTTTCAGTCGCGCCTCGCAGCTGAGCGTGTTTCTTGCTTTTCTTGTTCCGTTCGGCGTTAAGAAATCCATCGCTCCTTGCTGTGGGTAAAGTATCAAGACTTTCCAGGTGATTGTTCTGGCTTTTCCCAAGGAGATAGTCGATCACGCGCTGTGAGGCCTGTAGGCTGAAGTGAGAAAAGAATTCAGTGTTGGTAACGAAGATCCTTTTAAGGCTACGTTTAATCCGGGGGGTGGGGAACTTCGGAGTCAAAAGGGTAGGGATGACCGTCGGAAAAGTCCCTAAAATACCCTAAAGAATACCAAGGGATAAAAATTTCTACCCTAAAAAGTACTCTCGGTTTTAAAATTACCCTAAAAAATACCAATTGAAAGCTGAAATTTTCCCCTGGGTAGCTAGCGGGTCGGCGCTAAGTCCCCTCGTGTACATGTTGTGCTGAATGTGATATGCAGTGAATAAAGGCGCGCGCGTAGTAGAACGTTCGCCAAAGGACGTCTTTAGGCCGATTTACACGGTGCAACTTTTGCTTACAACTGTTGCATGCAACTCGCTTACGACATACATACAACACGAATAGTTCGTGTTAATCATGCCTAAAACTATTGCATGCAACTCAAAAAACATTGTAGAATTTTGAAACATGTTTTAAAGTTGTATGCAACTTTGGCGTTTTTGCAACAAAATTGTCTGAGTGGTGAGGCCTGTAGTAAATGTGTTTGTTTCAATTTCTGATCAACCTCGAAAGTTGTTGTGGCCAGGCGAATATATCTTCGGTAGCTTTCTTGGTCTTCAAGTCTTAGCTGTTGTAAAACCCGGGCCTGTTCTTCGCTTCAACCACTCCTTTACCCACATAGATTTTACATGTTGTCCACGTTTTTTTCGTCGCAAGACAATTGCTATAATAGTCAATGAATAGCGCAGTTTGCCGGGTGTCCGCCCTTTTCCAGAGACAATTGCACGCGATTTTTTGTGTTGCAAGACCAAAAGTTGCACGTGTGTAAATGGCGGCTAAATCGTATTGCGGGCGAGTTGCATGCAACAGTTTTAGGAAAAAGTTGCACCATGTAAATCGGCCTTTTTAAAACTTCTTATCAGTACGCACGTTTGCTAAAACACGAGACTGCAAGCAGTCCAATAGCTTGGCGTTTAACACGGGCTCTTGGTTTAACACCGGATTTCTTTTTACAACCCATAAAAATTACCAGACAGGCAATCTTAACCCCTAAAAAATACGACGGTGATAACTACCATCCCAAAAGAGGGAGTTCCCCCCCCCCCCCCCGGGCGTTTAACTTATACGGTACCAGTTAAATTTTTAACCGGTCGAAAACTAGTACAGTGCACACTGTTTACACGAAACCGTCTCTTTTTTTGCCCGAAAATAAATTTTGTTTACACGCGCGACGAGACCGGCCTTTTGGGACTTACTCAGAGCCCGTGGTTATTTGTCAGCCATTCACCACGCGAACATGCACAGATCAATCCTCAAACCTCTAGCCGTGCAATAATTTACCCGGCTGAAGTGTTTACACGGCATCGCGATCGGTTACCTTTTTGACGGCACCAGACAAAAAATTGACCTCGATTTTGCCGGTCGAAAATTGTTACGGCTAGCCGGTTAAATATTTGTACAGTTCGACTGGTTCCACACCTAAACATGCAAATTTTCGACCGGTTAAAATTTCAACCGGTGCCTAAGTGTTATATAGAATGCATGAAGAAAACTGTACATACAAGCTTTTATTTATATGAACCAGTAAGTTTGGCCTAGGTGCGTTGTTCTTAATTTTGACGCCTCAAATCGTTCTTAAATTTTTTTGTTTCTATGCGTAGTTAAAATCGAACTAAAACTAACTCTAAGGAATTGCAACACATGCATCAGAAAACAAATTGCTTTGCGAGTGTATTTTTGAACAATTCATCCTCGCGAAGTTTATTATGGATTCGGTAAGTCATTTGCTGAGTCGCGAAACAGACCTACGTTGTTTACTATACGTTGCTACACTGACCAGCCGAGCTTCAGGCTAGGGTCAGCGCATTTTGGTTTTAAACACAATTGAAAAAACATACAACTAATGACCTTCAATTGGCATCTTTGTACAATATATATACAGCTTCGAGTGAGAAATTGCCATTCGAAATGGGGCCCGGATAATCGTCGGTCTACAGCCTTAGCAAGGAACCGATTAACCCATTCGAAGGAAAGAGAAACATTTTAGGGACCTTAACCAATGAGGTCGCCAACACCGACGACGGCGGTAGAGAACAATAGTGAATACAATAGCTGCACGTTGTAATGCACCGTGCATGCTGGTCACCTGCACGTCGTCTTCTTCAAAATTACAAAGTGAAAAGCTCAATTTTGGAGTTCTTACGACCACGGGAACGATAAACCGAGTATTTTAATTTCTGTTTATCTTTTTGCAGTGAGCGTTGATCTTTTTCTGTTCACAAAGCGTCACCAGAATCTGTTCACAAAGCGTCACCAAGAAAAAAGGAGGAAACGAGCCAGACATGGTCGAAAATAGAAAGCAAGAAAAGTGTTTTTTGCAAACCGTCGTCGAGGACGCAAGCCTAAAGGTTGCCTAGCCATACTATTGTTGGAATTCGAACCCACGAGTTACGAAACGTATCTGTGTCGCTCTAACCAACATTGACAGCCTTACCTTGATGTCTTTGATACACCGAAGCGCACCTCCGAGTTACGCTGCATCTCAATATAATTTGGTATGGCAATAATGTCCCACCCATCCAAGACTGGACACCCACACGCCCCCTGACACCCATTACGGCAGTAGGTTTTGTGGTCTTCACGCTGTGCATAGTGGGATTGTTTGCAACTTAGCCAATGATATTGATATTTAATTGTACACGTCTTGTCGGTTCAGTTATTCAGGGGAGTCAGGATGGCCGAGCGGTTAGCGCTCGTGCCTCCCACCACTGTGGACCCGGCATCGAGTCCTGGGTTCCGCATGTGGGCTGAGATTTGTCGATCTCAATCTAACTCCAAGGGTTTTTCTCAGGGCTCACCGGTTTTCCCTCAACAAAATCGACACCCAGCTAATTCTATCTGGCTGTGGAGCTGTGCTCCGAGGTCATGCATGGGCCATATAGCGGCAGCAGTATGCGCCTTAACATGCTTTCGGTCCGACCTCGTTGAGCTGCGTCCTTCGCAATTCAGTCCATGACTGCAAGATACTAATATTATTATTCATACTTCATAATCCACAAAGGTTGCCCATTACGCGAATATATGTATGGTGCAAGTGCCAAGCATTTGAAATAAAAAAGGTACAGGTACAAGAACGAATGTAGGTTAAAAACAACTTTAAGTAAAAAATAAAATTTAACAAAAATGGTTAGTGACTAAAGTAGATGACTAGGGGCGGTTTCTGTCGCATGATATGATATGATGCTAAAACAGCGCGTGCGCAAAAAAGGGGTTTGTGAGACTGTGACGCGTCACAGATTGCACGCGGCACCGTCGTCAAAAGTCCAAGCGCTTTTTCCGCGGTTTTGTTCTAAGAAAATGCGCTCTTTTTCCAACATCAGCTGTACATTTTTTCGGCCTGCCTTACCTTTTCTCGACCGCTAACTTTCCTCTCACTTCCTTCCGTTTTGCTTCGCGACGATGTCGAGCCCTTCTCAGATAGCTTTTTCTCCAGGTTGAACATTAACTGTATAAATGCAGCGGTTACCAGACCTAATAAAATGATGGTGAATCCTTCGTTCAATGTAAACTCATTCAGCACCATGGCCGAAGGGATCCATCTTTCGACACAAGATTGGCAGGTCGGCTTGCAGAAACCTAATTGATGATAACGTGACGTCATAGCAAAGGAAATTGGAATGCTTACTTATAATTAAGTATAAAACCCATTTCCGTGTCTACGGACTTTGGTTCTGCCATCCAGGAGCTCAGTACCTACGGTTTAACATCATTAGATAGATTTAGCAAATACGACGCGACCAGAACTTGACTTGCTTAAATGTGCGTGCGCAGCTCAATATCCTTCGCATTGTGAGCGCAACGCGAAAAATTAAAAACCTCGTCCTGAAACACAACCAGTGCCGTTGTTTTTTCCCGTTCGTCACAATGCGCGTGGCGCAAGTGCGAAGAAATCGTGCAATATTGTTGTGTTGCCAAAATCTCATTGTCCATGCACGTGCCGAGTTGACGGGAAGTATACTAACAAGACACACAATAAAATTTCTCGACTCTGATTAGTTCATGAGAGCATTACTGCAAAAATAGTTAATTCAGTGCAATTTACTCTACGACTTCGACTATATGTACTACGAATACAACTGCAACAACAATGCGACTATACGACTTCGACCACGTCTACGATTATATACGACTTCGAGTACGACTACGACTATGATTACTAAAACTGCTACGACTACTAAGATTATGACTTTGATTTCGACTACGACGGTTTGGAATGCGACTACGACTACTACGACTGCTACGAATAATACGATAACGACTATGATTAAAACTACTACGAATACATCGACTACGACTACTACTGCTACTAGTCCTACTACTTCTATCGGACTACCGTGAATAAGATTACGGTTTTGACTTCACATATCCATCAAGTACGGAGTGCATTGACGGCGGAACCGGAGGAGGGGGGAGCCCCCAAAATTAATTTTCTGACTAAAAATGCAACATTCGAATAGGAACTGATTAAGATTTCAGGTACGGATTTATCGGAAGGCCGGTCGGGTCGCGACCCCCATTTTCGTGGAACAACTAACTTTTGTAGTGGGCATATATCAGGGAAATGTAATAATAAAGTCTTTACTGGAATACTTATTACAAAGAAAGCAATAACTGAAACACGTTTTATTTATTCCAAGAAATAAAGAAAAAAACAATGATCCGTGGTGTCTTTTTCCAATCGTGAACGAGAAACTGGTTCTGCTCATAATCTATTCGTAACGTCTGGCTCGCTACGTAATAGTTTAAAAACTCATGGCCATGTACCCTAAACGTATACTTTTTGAGATAGTCATCATGTGAGCTCAACCTTTCTTGATAAAAAAGGGTGATCTCCACGTAAGGCTTTAAAAGATGTTGTTATTTCGTATGCTTTAAACGAGTCAGAGCGTCATACGGGGCTGAGTGGGCTAGCTTTAGCCCCATCAATGGTTTTGCCGAAGAAAACAGAAATTGACGAGGAAAAATTGTTAAAAATTTACTTTGACTGATAAAAATATTGCATTTCTAGGAATCTCAGAAGTGCGAAAATTCAAAATCTTCCAGGGGAGCATGCCTCCGAACCCCGTAGAAAGCTTAACCAATAATACAATAATACAATAAAAACCAATATCCCTAAATCAGGTTTTGAGAAATTGAGCTCTGAAAAAGTGGAGAGGGGTGGGGTAGGGGGTAATCAATAAAACTTGACAAAAAATGTATTATTTTAGTGAGGGTAATCAATAAACATTGACTAAATACTGAGAAAAAATATACTATTTTAGGGAGATTCGCGCGTACTCGTTGAGGCGAGTCTCGCTAAAATAATTTTGCCGCTGGGATGCATTATACATCAGCTTAAACTACCGATATCAACGTTCTACGGTCACTGATTGTGGCGAACTTGAAGTTTATGGCTATCTTGCCCTATATATTTCTGGATTCACGCCTGGGTTTTATGGGTTTATGATATTGTACTCAATATAACAAAGAGCTCATTGTACTTGATAATTGTCTGACTGAGAAACTTTTCGAACTTTTCAAATTTCCGCTGTGCCCCCCCCCCCCCCCATAAGTTTTTGCTTCTGTCGCC
>JAOBAT010078696.1:0-19949 GCA_026413305.1 Hydrozoanthus tunicans | reverse complement strand
GGTGAACTCCGAATATGAGCTGATAACCAAGATTGAATGAACCAATCAGAACGCGCGAATCGCAATATTCGAGATTAAAAATTTAATAAACTTGTTTATTCTTTCAGTACTTCAGATGAGATGAAAACGCGGATCAATGAGCCGATACTTGTCAGTATACTCAACCTTTGACTTTTATCTAACAGGCTTTAGACTGTAACACATCCGGTTAAATACTGTAGAAGTTATATTTCTTAGTATGAATAACATTCTATCATAGTTGCAGATAGGGCTGTTTTATCATAAACTGAGGCGAATTGTCCACTTTTGAAAGAAGTAGAAGTTTTTGTCCGAGCCAATCAAATCGCAGAAAAGGCAAAACCAGTCAATCAGCGTCTCGTCATTATCGCGCGCACTTGCCCATCAACGAAGTAAGCTGCAGTTGTTCTGACTTTCCCTGTCTAAATTTGTCAAAATTTCTGCTCCGTTTTGATAATTTTCTTTTCTGTGATAGAAGAAAGGAAATTCTGAGGAAGAAAAACAAAGACTTCGTAAAGGTTGCTTCAAATCTTCGGAGGTATTCGGAAACTTTCGGGAATTTTGGAAATTTTCGAAAATCTTCGGAAAATGTTTCTAAGGCATTCTCGAGACTTTTTAAAGTTTTCGGAAAATCTTCGGAAACTTTCGGAAGTATATCGGGGACCAATCAGCGCCAAGTATTTTTGCGCTGAATTAAGAAAAATGCTCCCGCTTGCCTTCTTTAAATGTTATAGACAAATTAAGAAAACTTTACTCTTCAGTTGTTTTATTCATAATTTGGTAACTAATTGAAATACATATTTTGAAAGAAAAACTGTTATTACTACTTTATAATTTCTTGTATTTAATTTGACAGTGAGTAAGTTAAACTCGTTAGTTTTTTATCTATTTAATTCAACAGTACTCGAAATTTTTTATAATTAATAAGCGGTAAACGCTTTTTTTTATAAGAACCAGTAATTTAAGACTGAAGCTGTTCTGATCATAAACGTCACTGACAAAAAAATTTCTTCGCTATTCCTCATTTAGCAAGGTCTGTCTGCTGAAGTGATAACATTTTTCACTTCATATACACTTTAAAAAAGCACGTAATGTTATTCTGATGTATGTGCTCTTCTATGACATAAATTTCAAAAGATCATTAAAACATCTCAATGCGCTATATATGTACAAACACAACGTTTCCACTTTTGTCATCTGTACGAGCCCCCTCTTCGATAACAATGTCCAATTTCCGTATTTTGCAGTGCATTTGTAATATTAGTGGGTGTTCGCGAATACTGACTTGTATGAGGCCTCATAGAGTTCGGACTAACGAATCGTGTATCAAATGAGCTACCTTTCAGTCGTTCACTCAACCAGGCCGTAGAAGGACTATAGTTTTCGAATGAGGTAAAACTCGCGGTTCTTTTAGAAGAAACATGTGGTGTACCAGTTCTAAACCGCGTTCTGTTCCGCGCTTCAAGCGTGTTCGTACGGTTTTCGTACTCATTAAAACTCCCATTACTATTTCCGGTCTTCAAATGAAGCGAACTGGCGTAAGGTGTTGCAGAACACGAAGACGTGTGAGTCACAAGTGAGTCGAAATCGGTACCGTATTTAGCCGACCAGTTTTTATTTAGAGGGGATTGGTACGGAAGCACTGTGTGATTTGCGGGGGAATAACTTTGATTTAACAAACCTTGAGCAGAATACCCTCTTGTACTTCCCTCCTTGGAAAATAAGGAATGTATGTTCGTTGGCCCCTTAGGATTAGAAACTTTAAAAACACTATTTCGAGAAGAAGAAACATCGTCCAACATCTTACGAGCGTTGCTAGGTAATGAATATGCATCCGCTCTCATCGCGTAACTCCCTTGGACTGCTAAGTTTCTGCTAGGGTTTTTCTCACTGCACGACCGCCTCTCCTGGATTATATCACTCGCTATACCGGGATACTGCTTTGAGAAAGTTGTTCCTCGGTCGTTAGCAGCATGACTTGAAGAAACTCTTTTCTTATCAGTTGGAAAACTGCTAGATAAAGAGCCGTCGTAAGAATTGATGAAACCATCGTTATACAAACGATCCGAGCTCTGAGTTTTGTACTTTGAGTACAGCACACTTTCAAGTGTGTTCTTCTTTTCCCATGATGGATTACTGATCATGAAGCCAGTGCTCGCGGAGTCACTCAGTTGTAAATCGAACCCAAGTGTAGTTCTTTGTCCATTCTGTAAGTCAACCCCTCCAGTTCTTTCTGTGGGCACTGTTTCAAAACATTCCGTTCTACTTTCTGGTGGGTAGCGCAACGACTTCGTGTAATTTGTTCTCTTAGGCTTCTTCAGTATTGATTTCAAATTAACGTTTTCAGCAGCAATAACCGATTCTTGAAAATCGCTACCGATGACTTTATCATGAACAGAAACTGAAGACGAACTGTTCCCTCTTCTCAGCGGCGCGCTTTCAGGCGATCCAGAAAACCCGATGTAGTTCTTCACTGGTGTAGTCTGTGCAGGTAGCGGTTTTGCTCCTAGGATAAGCGTCCCGTGGCCGGGGAAAGCTCTGTTCGTCGTTAGTCTCGCTGCATCGTACTCAGGTATCAAGATAACAACATCTTTATCGTTAAACGATACCCTTTTGCCAGCCTTTGGCCCGAGTTTGGGCTTTAACGAGACTTCGCTCGCGTATTTTATCATATCTAACTAACAAGAAACGCTTATTGAAACATTTATAAAGAGCGTTTCAAACTCTCAGCATTTTTGGTCAGTTGTTTACATTCTTCGCTTGATAGTCAACAAATCTGTAAAATGGAAAATTAAATTATGTCTCCAAGCTGAATATAAACAGTTAAACAATACATCAATCAGACGCATGATCGCCTTTTTGTAGACAGCTAGTGTGAATTGGCCAATTACAGTATGTTTTATCAAAGAAGTTTTAAAACAGTTTTGAATATTTTCGCATATCTCTGTAGATCGCTTACTGTTTTGTTATAACGTGTTTTATTGAAATTACTTTGTAAGGAAAGTTAATTAACAAGATCTTCGCAAATGACAGCAAGACAACAAAACACAATGCATGCAGGAATCAAAGCTTCTTTCACAAACATAAGTGTTTTCAAAAAGCGTATGAAACTGTTCTTGTAAAGAATAATGATAAAATAAGGAGTTTGGAAAGTGAATCCTCGCGGCCGCTACCCAGCCAAGACGGCTTGGGTCTATCTGAGACAAAAAGCGATGCAGGTGAATCCTAATCTAAAACTGAAAATAAAAAGAATACAAGCGATACCTCTGTTTTAGTTTATTCCGTTTGTCCAAATAATAACTTTTCGACTATGAAACAACATGTCAACACCCACAAACTTACACCAGTCATCCATGTAATGCCTTGTATCTCGAGCTCGCTGTTATTTTCAAGACTCAAGAGTTCGTATTAAAATGTAAATCATGTGTTCCAGGAGGTTGTACATAACGTAGCTCCAAAACAACTCAACATTTGAAAGGTCAAACGGCGGAGATTTCTAGTGCTAGTAAACACGGCTTTATAAGACTTTAGTAGTTTGATTCTACTGTCTTTATTTAATTTTAGATTATGGACACTACCCTCAGGGCGATTAGAACTCTAGTCGATTATTGAACAATTTCCACATGCTATTACCTGGAGTTAAACTATTAAAACAAGTCTTCTCTCACTGAGACATGCAGAGGAGGGCGATACGCCGGTAGAGGAAGAAAGGGTTTTCAAAGTGGTAGATGTGGTCAAAATCGGCTGTTCCGCGATTCTAAGATGCGAATGCAAAAAGTGACGGCCTCACAAGTTCTGTCTTTTATTTCACGGACTTACACAACGCATAAAAATTGATTAGGCCAAAGCTACGTCCAGAAGATTCTATTATAAGGCATTGGTAAGGGTGCAGATTTGATAATTTATAAGTAATGACCATTTCTTTAAAACATTTTAGATGTTAAGTATTTAATTAATTACACTATTTCTTTCTATACTGTTGAATTCAGAGACAGAAGAAAACTTTTGATTTTCACAGGTCTGCATGTTTCGTTGTATCAAAAAACATCTTCAGCACGGTGGAAAAAAGCCGAACTGAATAGGTTGTCGCATAAACAATAAATGTAAATAATAACTTAGAATTCCGGCGAAAAGGATCTTGAAAATTTCAAAATGTAGTAAAAAATTTAGCCTTACAGTATGAGACCTGCATTAACATGAAAAAGATGTTTGTTAAGTGGAGGTTATTCCCGTTCAACATGAAGGGCTTCTTTGATTTCTAATTGAGAAACAGAAGGAGCAGTATCCAAAATAGTAAAGTATTCCTCTGTGCACAAATGCTCAGAAAGAGACTGCTTTTTTCCTTCGTACTGAAGATATTCGGTGATCAAACACGTCTATGAAACCAAAAATGTTGTCTTCATTTCTTAATGCATTTCTATAATCTGCTTTTTAGTATTTCTAAGTCTTTGTTATAATTTCAATGGTTTGTTACACAACAACAAAACGGTTTGCTAGCCAGGGGCAAAAGTAAGTTCGGCTTAGTGTCGCCATGTTAATCGTCTACTTGAGGCTTGCTTGCTCCCTGTCTGGCTAAAGAGTCGGCCTCCTCGTTGCCATGGATACCACAATGGCCAGGCACATGAGTCTATGGCGAAAAAAATGTACTTCAGCCTTGGTCGCAAGATCTTTGTCGGGAAGTTTTTGCCGACTCATAGTTTACTGTTAGTGTTAAAGTCCCTATCAAGCTTATTTTTTACTTTTTGGATTAAAACTGTTCTCAACTGTGAACTCAAAATTCGAATTACCAAAGAAAATTTCCACAACTATGTATGTTTGTAAATCAAAAAATGATTGGAATATTTACGATTTCAAAATTTATAAATTTACAAATTTTGACCGAGCAGGCCGGAGACTGGTAACATGTGACGTAGCAGCTGTGAGTCATGTGGTTTTTGTTTAAAATATTTCACTTCTGTTAAAAAATTTCATAAAATTTTTATTTCAAGCAATTTCAGGGGAGTAATTGGATTGGTTAAAGTTACAACAATGTGACTACTGTAGCCAGAATTAAAGTTTTTGAAATAAAAAGATTGTCTCTGCTTCATGCCTCGTGCTACGTCATCATAGCACGCTTCAAGTCTAAAAAACGGCAAGAAAAGATTTTATTTTCAAAAATTACTATTATCAAAGGGTTCTACTTTTCATCTGGAACTTAAAAAACAAGCTTTATAGGAACTTTAACTCTGATTGGACAACAAGCAGTGCATATTTTTCCTTTAGTTCGTCGAAACCCACGAATCAAGATGGCGGACGCGAGAGAACTGGGACTAGGACAAAAAAGTTCTCTCGTGTCCGCCATCTTGATTCACCGGTCTCAACGAACTAAAGGAAAAGTTGGAACTGCTCGTAGTATAACTCTGACGGACTTCGTGTTAAAGTATTAAACATTTCAGCCGATAGTTGTTTACCTCTTTTTGAAAACTTTTGTAAGTTTGTCGAGTTAAAGATTTTTAAAAGTAAAACGCACTGCTTTGTTGGTAAATGGCTGAAACGAACTAGTAGATCTAGCAATCTATGCTTTTTAACAACGCATTCGGATTCTTTTTTGCCAATAAACATGCATAACAAAAGGCTTTGTTTTCTATACTGCTTACAGCTCGCGTTTAATCATTTTACAATTGGACTACAAAGTGGAGTTTTCCACGAGTCAAAAGTCAACGAGGTGCGAAGTGACAATTAATTGACAACTAGATTTGTAGAAAACAACGAGTACATGTTTTAGTAGAAACCAACTGGTACAATACCTTCGAGTCTATAACGATGTTAAATTTTATTGCCTTGTTTGGATTTAAGAATCCGCCATTATTTCAGTTAAAGTTTGTTAAAAAAGCACCAACCGGACCGAATCTGGAGGGCCCCCTAAATCCGCTCGGGCATCGGCAGTTTCGCAAACCGCTGTCTCTCGCTCAAAAGACAGTGAGTTTGTTGACATCTCAAATTGCAGCATTCCTAAATAGTATCTATACGCTTTTTTACAACCAGTAAATTTGGCCGAGGCTCATTGTTCTTAATTTTTTGGCGATTTGAGCCTCAAACTGTTCTTAATTCGTTCTTATTTTCATGTGTGGTTTAAAACGAAAAAAAAACTAAGTCTAAGGTACTGCAATACATGTATTTGAAAACGGATTGCTTGGCGGGTGTATTCTTGATCAATTCATCCCCTGATTCATTTTCCCGAGACCACTATCCCAGTATTGGTTTCATATTCAAACTCTTACCTTGGTTAAATTAAGTTACGTTAGTGTTTAATTTGAGGCAATGATAAAAAGGAAAAAAATTGCGAATCATTTTTTGTAAAGCTAAAACAAATCCGTTGCTCAATCGAGCCCCGAGCCTCAGCTTGTTCTTAAGTTGTTCTTAAATTTTGGCCAATCTGAGCCTTGTTGTTCTTATAAAGTTGTTCTTATAAAGCGGGTAGATGGTTTCTACCAATAGCCAATAGTTTTATTATTATCACCATCTGTCAAGCACAACATAAACTGACCCCAACCCGGCAATAAGTATCTCTATAACATCCCATCAACATACACTGAATGCTCAGTTTAACCTTACCCACTTCACACGAAGCTCCTGACAGATTCTATCCAGCATTTGAAAGTCTTCTTTGTTTTTCACGTCTCCTCCAGTGGCGGTCTTCCATCCATTTTTCTTCCAGCCCTTGATCCAACTGTTTACACCTGAATTTCAAGGAGTTTTCTTCTAAGTCTACAGTAGCTCGCACTTGTAAAGCACAAAATAAAGCTCGATGAATGGATAGCACGTAAATACATTAAACGATTTCAGCATACATGAAACAACTTCAGCAAACATGAAACAACTTCTGCATCACACAACCACACTTAGTTCTGAACAAGGAAACAAAACGTTCCGTTCTCCTTTTATGCTCCATTCATCCTTGCTGTTAAAATGTTATCTGGTTCGACATACACATAACATGTGCAGGAAACGTGTTGTTTGTTTTGTTTTATAACATTTTGACTCAAGGAGTCACGGGAGAACAGGCAATAGGACTCGAGGTCCCCTTCGAGGTCTGCTACCTGGGATCCACGGTTTGAACTATCTTATCCAAAAAGACGCGAAGGTCCAACCGTTTGCAGATGTTAGAGCAAAGGTAGCATCTTCTGTTTAGTTATTATAATAAGATCCTGAGTGAAGGTCCGGCACCTGGAATTGAACCCGGGCCTCCCGCACGACAGACTGACGCCTTACCAACTGGGCTAACCAGGCGGCGGTTGAGGTTTTCTTAAACTTAAGCTTTGATTTGTTTAATACAGCAGTGTTGCGCAAGCGTGCTAATGATATTGAGACTCAAGTAAAATGGCACTAAGGCCCTGAGAATGAGTGTTATCAGCACGGTCGAAATAGCTGTCTACGGCTGCTTACACTCGGACTCAATCTTATCTTTAGGATCCACCAAACAGGCTTTAGTTTCCTCTGACGCGTGCGGTCTCAGTGCCTTTTTAATGGCTGTCTCCGTATTACTAGCAAGTACGTGCAATAGTGCTGTATTTTCACTTTGATACATTACCGGCCAGATCCCACAAGCGTTGTTTGTTTAATGTTTACTTAGGTTGTTTTGAGTCTGTCCCCTCCATTTATTAATTTCATGCTCCCACATATTATCTTTTTGTGTTCTAAACTATAAAACTTTTAGATACGACATTAAAAAAGAGATGTTAAACAGATACAGCAAACCCATAAAAGAAACCAATCATAAACGGGTCGCCCGGCGAACAGCAAATAGATGATTTTAAAAGTGCCACTGAAGCCATTTTGTTATTTGTCTTTTATAGCTTTAAGTGCTTTTCCAACCCTTCTATTCAACTGTAGATAATTTAAGTCCGACTAATTCAAGTCCGTGAAATAAGCTTTCAAAAAAGTGCATTTCAGTGCGATTAAGATTCAAAACATACAACGGCCATTTAGGACGTCGCACGGTTTGAAAGAACTCCAAGCTGTATTTTACTATCGTTTATAGCGAACTAGCGAGTTTTTTCCGCTCAAATAATTGGCCAAACTTCGCCATCATCATATGCAATTGACCGGGAAAGTGAACATTTCAAATCCCGCGTATCTATAATGAGCTTAAAAAGTTTTCGCAGCTTTGGCGCTAAAATAGGCATTTCGTCTTCGTAAATTCTCCGCGAAGTTTATTTTATAAACCGATAACAATTGTCTTAGCGGCAACTATACGAGTCAAACTTTAAACTTAGATATATTAGACTAGTTTGAAGATTTTGCTTCAGTAGCAATTTAAATACTTACAGAAGAGATAGCTGCAGCATTCTTTACACATCTGGGTCTGGTTGTACGAAGACTGGATAAGCTATCCGCCAGATAAGTGGTTTCTATTCTTAGCAGTAAAAACGTAATGAAAGTTGTTTGACACCATTTAAACCATAATTTTAGGAGTCTTCCACTCACTTAGCAACAAGGGATAAAGAAATGAACAAAGAGTCGAGCAATCTTTGATTAATCAGTAACGACAAATAACTTTTATCCATCGGATAGCTTACCCAGGCTTCGTGCAACCGGGCCCTGGCTTATTATCTGATATACTATATGGCGTACAAGGGTCAAAGCGACACTCATTAGTGGCGGAAGCAAAAATTATTGGGGGTCACAGTGCGGAAATTGTAACAGTTGGTTATAAAATCTGAGACTCCTATTCAAGAGTTGCTGTTGCTAACCAGAAATTACTTGGGGGCCAGTCCCTCGTGTACCCCCCCCCTCCCCCCCATCCCCAGTTCCGCCGCCCATGAGTCACCTGAATAATACGTACCGTTGATTGTATACATGCTGTCTGTTTTTATCTCAACGCTCTTCAAACCAGAATCCTTGGCAGATTCCAGGGCTGATATAGCAGCCTGAATATGGGAACACGTCAACCAGTTCAATAGTCAGTGAGTTAAGGACTGAATATTATAGTAATCAACTTCGACAATCACAGTAAATATTGTAATGAGGGTTTCTTAAACAAGAAACCGCGCTATAAAAGTGTCAGGCAATCATCCCTTCAGTTGTTGCTCAACCTCCGATGAGACATCGTATGAAATAAGTGGTCTCATTAATGTGTGAAATTGTTTGTGTAACATATGAACAGAATAACTAATTACTTCAGAACCATGATTTTTTGTTAATCAATGTTTCAAACGGAACGAATTAAAATGAAACATAAAACAACATTGGTAAAAAGAAACACAAACAAATTGCGAAATACGCGAAGTTTCGACTAAATCCGCGTTTTGCTAATAAGCGAAACTTTATAAGTGATGAAGACTTTGCCGAAAGCTGCAAAATTTCCAATAACGAAATTTGTAAAAACGAAACGCAACGAACTTTACTTGTATTTCTTTTTACCACAACTGTATATATTTAGTAACGATCCGAGTAAGAACTAGGGAGGAAAACGGCAGTGGAATGCAGAAGGTGCTAGTTGCGGTATTATCAAACTGTTGGTCTGATTGGCTTGATGTTAAAAATGGACAATATTTTCATAAATAAGCAATATATTTCTTTCCAGTTTACTCATTCCCTCCTTTCTGTGTGACACATCTCTGCTTTTAAATTTAAGAAAAATTCTACGTTAGGAACATTGAAAATCACAAGGTTTGCTTCTCTTTTGTTTTGGAGTTCTATGATTGGCTTAATTGTTATAGCACAAAAGAAACGATGCTCTAAAACAGAGTTTCACTGCTTTTTACTTAAAAACTATGTTTTGTACTGGTCGATGTATTCTCAGTATGAAAATTTAAACATTCTGGTGTGAGAAATGTAAAATGCCGCAGAACGAAGGGAGTTTCCCTAGTTCTCACATGGACCATTATACTTAATAAAGGGATAAGAATGTTTAGTCTTAGCGGTTATTAATTCTTTAGTTTTATCGACGGGGCAGCCTTGCATTTGTAAAACATTATTTTGGCTGTAAAGACCAAGATTTTGAGAATTTCTTAACATGTCTAAATTACCATAGCCAGTAACAAAAAAAAGGAGGGGCAAACATCTATGGTGTTCGATGTTATTTAGTTTCTCTACCTCGCGAGACAACGAGATAGACCTGCTCTCCCAGCAGCCAATCGGATTGAGGTAATCCATCTGGCCATGTAATAATAGATGCTTATTGACACTTTGCACTCCACGGGCATCTTTTTTTCCTTACACCGAAACATGAACAGCCTTTCCCACAGATTAGTTGATTACGTTTAAACTGATATCACATACAATCAAATACAACACAACACAAGCACTCGGGGCTTTCAGCACCTGTTACAAAGGAATACAGGGCTTTGGTTATGTGAGTCCTAGATTGTCCGCTATACTATATTGGCTCATGTCGATTTTAAATCACATTTGCCCTCTCAGTTGATAGTTTACCGGCCACGACATTACGATCACCTCATACTCTTGTTCGACCAGTGTTTTGGTATCTTCTAATTCCCCCGATTTACGATCGAGAGATTGGGCCTTATACAGTTTTTAAAACGTTCTTATCCGAGAAGACGCGAAAGTCTAACCATTTGCAGATGTTTGAGCATAGGCTGGACCTCAGAGTAAAGAAGGTCTGGCACCAGAAACTCACGGTTCTCAAAATGTTCCAGTGGAGAGGATTAAAGCTTCAATGTAGGCGACTTTGATGCCAAAGGAGCGAACTTAAGCATTTTAGCTGTAACCTCGTTCTACTAGGGGTCCCTGAGGCATGCAGTGCCCAAACGCCAGACCACAGTTCCTCTTAAAGTAACCAAATGCGGTAAAAAGCTAGTACTATAGTTTGTATTAGACTTCATACTCTAAGGCTAGTTTCTTCGACAGGACCATGATGGTTGTTCTTTTTCATGTGGAAGTTGAGAGAATTTTTAGGGAAGGATTAATTGTCTTCTGTGCTAGTTGGTAGTGATTTTGCAACCCTTAATGGCGTCTAAATCACTAAAAGAGGCGGCTCATTCGAACGCCAGCCAGCTAGTTTTGACAAGCCTGAAACCGTAGCCAGATTTTGTGCGCCACAGACTGGTGCCTTATCAACTATGCTTCAGACGATGGTCTCTCTACATAAACAACTAAGTTTGTACATACTCCAAGTTCAAAAAGCATTACATCATATCATTGGAAGTGTCTATGAGTACTTAATTAATGACTTAAAAATGAAAGCGTTTATAAACCCTTTGAGTTTCTTTTTTACTCTTTCAGCGTGACAAATGCTTGCTGTAAATTCTACAAACCTGAACATTAACCTATACTTTTCATGAAACCAGGTTAGGAGAACTTTGCTTTTCATCTACATAGGTTTTCTTTTCTCGATTAACTCTACCAAAATGTGTTACGTTGTATACAAAGTTAAAAAAAGGAAATTTATTTAGAAGTTGATCGTTTGAAAAGATATAGTATGTGTATAACATGCACAATTATTGTACAAAGATTCAGCACATACCCATATTTCAGCTCTTTGGTTCGTCTGTTTTCCCATAAGTCTCTCACTAATATTCCTGAACAAGGAAATAAAAAATTATATGTAGTTACTAAGCCTTTCAGGCCCATTTGTATTAGTAATTTTTCTCCACTGAAGCCAATACTTTTCATCAAATAATCAGCAGTATATGTAGTTCACTTTGCTTGGTTAACACTTTTTTTGCACTTAACAATGAAAAATTATTTCTTTTAAAATATGTCATGTGAAGAGAAAATAGATGTTGCCAATTGATTGGGACTGCATGGGTTGATACTACAACAAAGCAGGTGGTTCCAACTTTATAGCTAAGCACATTTATGAAAATAATTAGGAAGATTTTATCTTCACTGTGTAATAGTAATAAGTTAACTTTTATGCCCTTTTGACCAAGTACATAGTTATATATATTCGTCTCTTCCATCTTATACAACCTAAGCTATGTGAACTTTTCATTAACCAGGGAGCGTTTAAAAATTCAAAACTCACAAATACAAACATTAACACTGTTTGATAGTAATTTCACTTTCTGATCATCAAAGGCCAGGTTACAAAGCAAAGGGAGGGCATGAACTAATTACCATACCATTCTGTGAAGCAATCAAGTTGCAAAGATGGGGAATAAACTGTAACTCCCACAATCCCAGTTGAGGAAGTGCTGCCTTTACTCTACCCCTCCTCTGTCCCCCAAACCCTGCCCTCTCACACCATCTCTATTCAATACCTAGTTGGTTGTAACCAGTATAAAGTTAGGGATTGATGTACCCTAAATGACTATACCTGTAAGCACCTCCCCCCTCTCTTGTTGTCAATGGTTATATCTATTTTAGTTTTGGAATGGTTCTCGTTATAAAACTAGAGAATTACAGACTGAGTCACAAGTTGCTATCAAATCTATCTGGTATATTCCTGATTTCAGGGTGTGTTTCTAGCTATTGGCAAACCATAATAAAGCCTCACCATTCTAATAGGCCCCCCTTGCTTGGAAACCTCAGCTGGTTTGTCCTTGGAACTCTTTGTTTCTTGGGCTCACTAACATTTGTTTTCAAGGACCTTTTCATCCATGGGTCATAGTATTTGAAATGAGGAACTCAAGCCTTCAAACAATTGAAGGGTCTTAGAGCAAAAATGAAAGAAGCGAGTTTTGACAGAGTTGTCATTTCTCCCTAAATTATCCCTACTTTCCCTAAATTATCCCCATCTCTTCATAACTGTTGGGAGCATTTCACACAAAGTCAAGAAACGTTGCTTTGCACAAGACAATTTTTTAAGGGTTTCCTTAGAATTAAGTCAGAGGATGTGTGTACCTCTAAACACAATGCTGCGCAATTTGGAGTTAATATAAATTATAATTATCATAAGTGCTGCAATCTGATTGGCTACACTATTCATAGGCTATTAGTGATAGCCTATGAGTAGCGATTGCGCGTGATCATATTTGTCACAAACATTAAAAAATTAGTTTTAGAGATTTAAAAAAAGATTTTTTATTTCTGATTTTTGACCAACTAGTATGATTTTACTGCGGCCTCATGGGCTATTGGCTTCTAGCCCATTCGGGTGCGAGGGAAAATTGTTAATTATACAATTTATACAGCGATTGTCAAGTAAAATTTTCTTTTCATTGCTTGTTTCTAGTGATTTCTCACTAGGTGCTGCTCAATGTACATCGCTGTGTTTCAAAAGAGGCCTACAAAGGAGTGCTCAGATGTCATTTGTCCAACATTTTTTGCTGACTCTTTAACACATCTTTTTCTTAGTAGTGTAAAATGTCACTGTTGCATCTTTGTCTGAACAAAATTTCACTGTCACTTAATTTTCCGTTTTCAAGCACAAATATTTGCTTTGCTAGTTTCTTTACAGCTCCAGTTTGCCAATCGATATCAAAAACAATCAAATAAACATGATGAACTCATGTGTCTGTCTTATTAGCATGTTCTTTTAAAAATTTTAAGCTTGGATAAAAAATATTGTCATGAGAAACTAATTATTCATATCCTTGGTTGTTTTAAAAAGTTAATCTCTGATGCCCTTTGTTACTGTCGCAAATTGTGGCGCTTTTCTTGATAATTTCTGTCACTTTTTGGCCCTTAGATAATCATCTGTCACCTCAAATTAAGACTGTGCTGTCTGTCGCCAAAACCTCTTTGTAGGCCCCTAAAAACACATTCAACCAACCTGTTATCTCCAGGCCCCCAATACACACCAATCCCTGCTCTGGCACCTTTACGACCATTTTTTGTGCAACATCCATCACTATAAACAATGTGTAACTGATCAGGCCTGCTGGATGAGCTGGGTCCATCTGGCATTGGGAGTGGTTCAATCAACTTGGTTTGGCAAGGCCTTTTGGAGCATTTTTCAAATGAACTACCCGTTTCTTCAGCTGAATGTTTCCTTTTAAAGTTTCTATAAGTCTTGTTTGAAACCTAAACAATCAAATGCAAATAATAAGATTAATGTATGCATGCACAGATTTTACTATCCATAGTTATTAATATTATATATATAAACTAGTAATTTATAGTAAGACTTCAATATGTATGCCATAGAAAAAAAAAATCTTTAAAGACAGGATGAAACATTCTTAGCTATAAGGCATTAGCTGATATCATGGAATTACCAAGGAAATTCTTGCATTTAGTCTTACATTTAGACAATCTAAACTTAAATAATTAATTAGAATCAACCAAACAGGTGAATATTATACACTTAATGAATGGTCCCATGGGAAACAGTATTGTTTTACTAAGAGACCCAAATTGATGTTTTAATCCTATAGCCCCAGTGTCCTAGACAAAACACCAGAAGCCTGGGATTTCTTTAGAAAAAGTTATACCATTGAGGGAGGTAGAAACAATTATCACAATAAAAATATAATTAACATTTCCATCTATTATTATTACATGTTATTATTAGTTTTTTGCAATACCTTTGATGCAACTTCCGCAATATTTATAACCTGAACATATTCATTTTATATGAATAATGGAGAACATGAAATTAAAATATAACATAAATATTAATTTAGGATGCACATTGCTTGGACTATGCATGATGTTAATGAAAAAAACAAGTCTCTTTTCATCTGAAAATACTGTTGACTTTTGAGGGGTTTTATGGCCCTTACCCTTTGAGATACCAGACTGGTATAATGCTCTAATGAGCTATCTCAGTCATTAGGCCCCCAGACAGGACACTAATCCGTCGCAAGTTAGCCCCCAGCAGAGCTTGTACTTATTTTATACAGCTGAGTCAAAGACTCAACACTGTAACTTGAGCGGGGCTCAAACTCGCGATCCTAGTCCTGATTATGATTCAAACATGGCCGAGCCAGGATGGCCGAGTGGTTAGTGCTCGTGCCTCCCACCACTGTGGACCCAGGATCAAGTCCTAGTTTCCGCATGTGGGCTGAGATTTGTCGATCTCAATCTGACTCCGAGGGATTTTCTCCGGGCTCTCCGGTTTTCCTCCCTCAACAAAATTGACACCTAGCTAATTCTATCTGACTGTGGAGCTGTGCTCCGAGGTCATGCATGGGCCGTACAGCGGCAGCAATGTGTGCCGCAACATACTTTAGTCCGACCTCGTTGAGCGACGTCCTTCGCAATTATTCAGTCGATGACTGCAAGTAAGGTCAATTAGCTCGCTAGATATTATTATTATGCTTACCACTCGGCCACTGAAGCATTGACTACCATGATATAATTATGTAACTGAGTGTATGCTAGTGACTTTAGGATGAGTGTTGCTCAAAATTAATAGTTTGAATACTTCATGCAAGGAGCAACAAGCATTCCATAATCTCTCCCATTCACTCAGTTACATACTATGTATGCAATAAACTAAATGTTATGAATTTACTTACAGAGTTTGGTGTTGTTTCAGCATAAACAAAATTTCTTGCTTCTGTAAATGTTTTGAACTTCTTAAACCTGGCACCTGAGAACCCTTTGACTTGCTTCTCACAATCAGCCCTGAGGTGGAAAATTGATTAAGTTACTTATAAAAACATTAAATAAATTTGGCTATCAGAAAGTTCTGCACACACATGTACTGTAGCTATACAATAAAATTAAAATCATAGCACTGTTATATAACTTAACTTGGTATCAAATACTGAATCACAACTGATTGACTAGAGCAGGGTTTCAACTTGGTGCTGAGATCTGTCCTTTAGTATACATCAGTATACATATTAAAAAGAAAAACTATTAACTCACTTACTGGAATTTTTCTGCAACAAATCAGCTATGTTAAGACCATAACTCATAACCTTCATCACAGGCAACTATCGAGTTATCATGTGACCCAACTGGATCATATGACAATCAACAGGAGACACCTTGAAGAGCGTGGTCCCAAAAATGAGACAGCTCAAAAAAATTCCAGTAAGTGAGTTAATCATTTTTCTTTAATCAATTCCAACTGGATAAATTATAACATTCACTCTCATCAGTATACATAGTTTAGTACAATATTAATCCTGTTCCCAATTAGCTAAGTACTTTGACACATAAATAAAAATCAAATTTATCTAAATTTTTATTCTTAAAGACTAGGTACCAGTGTTGAAAACAAAATAAACTATAGCCATGCATGCCAAGCTCTAAAACCCTGACCCTGTTTGTGACATTATAAATTACTATACCTTTATGATATATTCTGAGTATCAGAACTACTACCCATTTTATGATGGCTAAAGGAATGATGTGTATAATCAGGAATTAAAAGCATACCCAGTTTATGATCAGAAGATCAGAGAGTACCTAGTCCTATCCCCTGAGTGTAGTGTAACCCTAAACAGGGCTAAGACAAAATTTCATTGTTTTTACGCCTTACCATTACATACGAAGGGCCTTGTGCAAAAACAATGTAAGTTACTACTGATTAAGTTGTCAACTCTTCCAACATTATCCCTGTTATCTCTTTGTAATTTTTGGGAGAATTAAGTGTCTCATCTAAAGTCATTTACGTCATTTTTGCACAAGGCCCTTTAATTGCTCTTTTTCAATTGGGAGGGGAAGGGGTTTGGTGTTGTTACCCCCACCACCTTTTAATTGTTTCTATTATGCTGCTAATGAATACAGAGGGATACTTTAGTACTGTCAATAAAAACCCAACCTCAAACTCTGAAGTCCCTTAAAATCCCAAAAAAAACCACAAACTCGAAGTTGGAAAAAACTCTAACTAACAGTACTAACTTTCAAATTAAATTTAACCAAATGATTTTGATTCTGTTTTACAAATTAATATAAATTATTATTAGCACCATTTACTTTAAACTCAGTCCATTTTCAACCCTCGCTCTAAAAACTCAGTTTTGTTCCCCCTGATTCAATTTAACACAACTCAAAGCTCTTTTAAATGTGACAACCTGCAGATACTCAAAATATCAGAAAAAAGTTATTGCTTGACTAATCAAGTTATTGGGGATATCTTGATTTTATAAAACCAGGTTACTTTTTGGAAAAATCACAATATAATCTCAACAATC
Organism: Hydrozoanthus tunicans; assembly: GCA_026413305.1. Taxonomy (NCBI): domain Eukaryota; kingdom Metazoa; phylum Cnidaria; class Anthozoa; order Zoantharia; family Hydrozoanthidae; genus Hydrozoanthus; species Hydrozoanthus tunicans. The sequence continues at coordinate 2,952 of JAOBAT010078696.1, read as the reverse complement.
ATTTGAGTTTTGACAATATGCGAGCCATGCGAGTCATGCGAGCCAGCGATCGTGAGCCGTTCGTGTCATGCGAGTCATGCGAGCCAGCCATGCGAGCCATACGAGCCAGCCATGTTCTCTCTCTTTGTTTAAATATGACAATGAACTGGCTTGATCGACTTCAATCGAAAAGGCAGGGACAAATATCTTCTTTTAACTTCTTGCTGTCCTGGCCCATTTGAAAAGCGGCAGCCGAAAAGAAACAACTACCGTCTCTCTAGGGTCAAAGGAGACTTTGTAGCCCAATTTGGACAGCCGATTTTCAAATTCCTTCTTTAATGACTTGGGCTGAGACCGTTCAGACATGATCAAATATATAAAGTTTTTTTGATGACTGAGAAATTGACATTCCAAGATTATTCATCAACTACAAGGAGAAAAGCCTCTAAGCACAAGAACTGAAGAGGAAATGCATCTGGTACTGTCACTCAAACCAACACATTTAAACAAGAGTTTTTTACAAGCGCGTTTCCGGAGTTACTATGCACTACCGAGCAAACTGCACAGCACGTTCAGCACCAGATACTTTACACTTCAGTGCTGGCCGCCAAATGTAAAATGAATATGCAATTGAAGTAAGCAATACCGCTTGTCTTAAGTGACTACGGATATATAAAATCATGCTCAATGATATATATAATCACTGTTTTAAACGAAATGCCTTTATAAACTTGTCAGCTCTGATGAATCAAAGTTGGCTGCAAATCCCAGGGGGGAGGGGGGAGGGGTAATCCGGGGTCAAAAGGGTCAGGATGACCGTCAGAAAAGTCCCAAAACTATACTAAAATATACTAAGAGATAAAAATTTACCAACCTAAAAATACTTCTCAGTTTTAAAATTACCCTAAAAATACCAATTGAAAGCTGAAATTATTTTCTGGGTAGCTAGCAGGTCGGTGCTAAGCCATATACAGTGAATAACGGCGCGCATGTAATAGAACGTTCGCCAAAGGACGTCTTTAAAAACTTCCGTCAGTACGCATGTTTGCTAAAACACAGGACTGCAAGCAGTCTAATAGCTTGGCGTTTTAAACCCTAAAAAATACCAGGCTCTTTGTCGGATTACAGCGAACGTGACCCGAAATAAGACCTCCAGAAGGGCATGCTGTTGGAAAGCAAACACGTGTATGTCACATATACCAAAAAGGCATTAAACCAAGACATTGGCAGTATGGTGGCTCGCTGCGAAAAAACCACATACTATTGTTACAATCAATCATATCTAACGGTTAAAGACGATGAAATGCAAAAATTCGAATGTCACCTCATTCGCCAGGAATGCCTTATAAACAAACATTTCGCTGGGAACTGGACCCGTTTTTACTGATATTAAACAAATTAGGGCAAGCTTTTAGACATCTGAGTTTTTTTTGGCAGTTTCTTGTTATTAACCCAGGGTTAATATGTTTTCCAGTACCATTGATTGACATGACCATTGACAGTTTCTGGGCTTACCACAGTGTTTTTTATGAATTTCTATTTGTGCTGAGGATCAAAATGTTTTTTCATAAACCCGCACCTTTTTTTATAGTTCAAAAATATCTAATTATCAACCGGATTTTTAGACAAAAGTTTAATAGAATTGCTGCATAGCGTGCAAACGTGCGGCTCGCATGACTCGCATGGCTCGCAAGTTGGCTCGCATGACTCGCATGGCTCGCTGGCTCGCTCATTGTCAGCACCCCAATCATTTCCTGCTCTTATGAACCAATTCTGATCAGTGTCTTTCGTATTGGCAAAAGGAATAAAATCTTAAGTCACAATGCTAAGAACTTTACAACAACAAATTATCCAATGCTTTTGAACGGACACAATAGCATGTTTGAGCATTTTATAATTATAAATGCACTAGGTCGTTTTGCAGGATTCGTGGCAGTTTTTAATTGACACGAAGAACTTGGCTTATATAATCAAGTACCGACAAATTAACTTACCACGTGGGAAATATACCAGTTTTTCTACCAATCCGTACGGCGTAAAACGACTCCATAACCGTCGCTGGTATCGTTTTGCACGCCTTAGAGAGCGCGTGCATCCAGGACACTCGATGTTAGCTCATTTTGAAAATGGCACCTTTAAATTGATCTCGTCCCCAGGAATCCTGGCCGTTTGGTCCGAGTTTGGCCTGGATCAAGAGTTCCTTTTTTGAGGGAATAAATTTTTTTAAAATTAGTTTTAAACTAAAAAGTACGCATATAGTCGTGTTTCTTGATATAAGAAAATATATTGCTTAAAATACTTACTTAGTGTACGCAGAATGAAATTTCTTTTTATACAAGTTGACTAAAACAATTCAAATAGTACGGGCGTAATGGTTGGCCAAAAACTTTTTATATGAGAGTTTTATTTTGCGGCCAGTAATGGAAGAAAAAGATATACATTTTTTATTTTGGAGTTTGGTTTTCCTAGCTATACCAGGGCCGTCGGAACTGGGGAGATGGGGGGCTTTACCCCCTACCCAATAACTTCACGTCAATCACTAGTAGTTTCTATATATGTTAAGACTGGAAGTTTCTGATAGAAAGGAAGTATTTCGACATTTGGAAACGAGTTTAGTAGCAAGTCCATGTTAATTATTTCATTTTCAGTTTTTCAAGTTTAAAACGTTGTGGGAGCCTTTTGTTTGGCGAATGGAGAAATTGCTTTGGACTGAAAAGTTTTCCCAAACGCCATACAGTCCATAGCCGGCGAGTAGTCTAGAGTATTTAGGCATCGATCAACCATAGTCGTTGTTCGAAGCTTCTTCGTTCTGGAGCTCAAAACCCTGCCAAATCGTTCTAAAACCTTCTTTAAAACTCGGCCAAATGGTTCTGAAACCCTCTTTAAGTCTCTGTCCAGTCTCTCCCGGCCTTGTTTTTGAAGTCGAGGCTCGAGAAATCGCACCGCGTATAATCGTATTGCGCATGCTCGTAT
>JAOBAT010078685.1:0-19949 GCA_026413305.1 Hydrozoanthus tunicans | reverse complement strand
ACTGACATTCAATGACCCTGGAAAAAGTTTTCAAATTCCCTGACTTTCCAGGTTTTTCACGGACCGCGGGGACCCTGAGTGGTAGTGGTAGTGTTAGTGGTAGTAGTAGTAGAAGTAGTAGTAGTAGTAGTAGCAGCAGCAGTGATAGTGGTAGTGTTAGTAGTAGTGGTAGTGGTAGTGGTAGTGGTAGTAGTAGTGGTAGTGGTAGTGGTAGTGGTAGTGGTAGTGGTAGTAGTAGTAGCAGCAGTAGCAGTAGAGTACGCCTTTATTTAAACACGGTACAAAAATATCATCAGTTTTAGAACTGTTTTACAAGATATCCGTTAATTAATACTGTTTACAATCATATTACAAGTGATACTAAAATATAAAATTTCTATTGTAAAATAAGGAGAACATCAGGAGATCTGAGGATCGTTATTTTGAAAAAAACCTTGCGTTTCGCTGGTTTTAGTAATAGCAGTACAGTAGTACAGTAGCTGGTAGTAGTAATAGCAGTACAGTACATAGTAGTGTGTAATAGTAGGGATTGTATCTTGCCACTTTACCTGAAAAAATACTCTCTTGGGACATTGAAGAACTGCCGAGTATGGAAAGGACAAACCAGACAGAGTGACAACCAGAGACCCAATAAACACAATGCCTAAAATTGTTGACGGAAGCTTGACGTCCTCTATAATGTACACCAAACTTACCTATAATTAGAGAATGAAAACTAGAGAATGCAAACATCTGAAATCTTCAGACATCTTTTTTGTCTTTTTTCTCTGTATTACTTTGTAAACAGATGGTGAAAAGCCCTGATTGGAAGCTCTTGTACACTATACCATTGTTTTGTATTGAACTTTATAGAATAAAGGAAATATGATGTGTGTTCTGATTAGCTGTGGTGATGCACTCTAAATATGAATAGAGTGTGTCTGCATACGTCATTGTGGGGATTTATTGGCTGTTTGTGTGCCTGATTTTATAAAAGAAATATAAAACTTGCTTACTTGCTCTGTTCATTGATAGAAACACTTGCGAACTATTAAGTTGACTCAACAAGTGCAAAAAAAACTTGCCTGTGGCAAAAACTAAAAAGTTCACACATGTTTCTATCACTGAACAGAGAGCACACATTCATTTTATATTTCTATTATACAACATCATTCAAATTTCCCACTATTGATTAGTACAGTAAGTATGTATTTTAAGGCAAGAGTAGAAATAAATCTTGTCTTCAAACCCAACACACTTACCATATACGAGGTTAACAACACAATACCAGCAGCAAAAAAACAAGCCACGACTACATCGGGTAATGCCTCAGAACCACTGCGGCCCATGATCGGTAAGAACACCTCTAGGTTACAATGCACCAAGTAGTACAAGAATACAATGGGTACAGCTAGCGAGGCTAAATACATAGCAACAAACTTTAAACTGATTTCTTGTGCTAAGTCACTCCTTTGGAGAAATTTCTCCCATATCACAACTCTGATGACAAGTGGCGACGCAACACACATCATTGGAATATAGGCAGATGTTAGATGGTAGTACGTCATTATCGACAGTAGGATTGTCCACATTAGTAACACTGAGTAAAACACTTCATTCTCCTTCCTTACTAAAATGTTGTCTGCTGCTTTTGTTTCTGATGGGCTGAGCTACAGTAGACATAAAATGTATTTTAGGGGCATGACCTTGAAGAATAACTAAGCTATGTAATACCTGACATACATAGAGGGAGGGAGGGGGGGTAGGGGGTTAGGGTTGGGGGTGCTGCCCGAGGACTAAATCCTCACCCTGCTTTTGATATTAAGTTATAAATTTTTCCGCCAGATTTTTCTATAAATTTACAATTTGTTTATGATTTGTTCTTAGCATCTGAATTACTATGGCCCTGTTTTAGATGACTTAAGGAGCAATATGCTTACAACCTTTTTAAAATTTTGGGTATCAAAAACACTCCCTGTTTATAATCAGAAGGTTGAAAGTTAGAGTACTATACACATGCCCATATAGCTAATAGAGTATGTGGAGTTACCACCCCCAACCCCCCTTCCCATTTCCCAAATCTGGCCTGACAAAATTTTAGTTCTATATAATAATTTTATCTGACTTATCAAGAGATAGGGACACTCATTCCAAGCAGATGGACCAGAGAATGGTAGTGAAAATAGGCATCTGAAAGTAGTAAATAATGCCCAACACCCTTGGGCCTGAAAGCTGTATAACTTTAAACGAATATTAACTCTTAACATAACCTTAGCATTGGTTGTCATGGTAATTAACCTTGGGCTAGGACTTATCATCTTTTAAACAACTTGGCCCAGTTCTTAAAACTCGATCCTGGTTCGTGAAATGAGGAACAGGATCAGACAAATATCAATAGGTGAGAACTTAATTACGGTTTAGCAAAGTAACAAACTAATTGTTTGTTCTTTCTCAAATACTACTGAAAGAATATAAGTTTTGTTTCTTATTATAACAAAAATATCCACCACATAACAAACAAATCAATTGTTAACTAACTATGCCTTACTTGTCAACTAAATAACTATAAATTTGCTGCTGTACATATCAAACACTACTTGAATTTTAGATATTTTGATTACTAATAACAATAAATAAGTTAAAATGAAACACAATAAACATATAGTTGAAAACAAAAACCTTTTACACATAATATTTACTCTTAACTCCTGGAAAAAACGTACATGTTCGTTTATTTTTTCTGAGTAAATTTTCCACGTGCACCCTATACTGGCCTTAATTGGGTCTGTACAATTATTAGTTTTTAGCCGTTTTCATCCTATTTAAACCTTGTTTAAGGTCTGTTTGACTATTAAATTCCAATGATTTTGTCACTTTCATCCATCTGGGAAAGTTACTCTCTAAGATAGTGCTCTATGTATGTATTAACTAATTTCTGAATAAATATAAAATTTGTGTTTTATACTACGTATACTATACCACCCAGTTGTACTAAATTATCGACATATTGAGATATTTTCACCCAATCTTATTATTCTGCCCTATACTACTATTACGTTTTTCATAAATTATATTGTCTGCCCTATACTACTATTTTGCCGTGTATGCTTATTCAGGAGTTAAAAGTAGTCTATCTACCCCTAAGTACCTTTACAGTGTAAAGAAACCTTAGCAGGCAGTGCACTAGAAGAAGCCCCAGTAGGGCAGGAATGCCGTAGAGCAATACACCCAAATATGGCCTGCAGTACCAGGACAGCGACCGGCCAGCATGAGTAACAATCAGCGACACAAACACAGGTGGTAGGAAGGCAGACAGCCAAGACAGCAGCAGGACTAGGACAGTTAGAGGGATGCTTGACACTGACAGCTTAAGATGTGGCCGACTGCATTCTAATGATGCAAATTAGGCGATGGCTTAGCAAAAAAATCATGAGCAAAAAAAAATTAAAAAGAACATCATTAAAATAAAACACAGAGCCTGAAATAACGGCTGGTGGTCCGATCAAGAACTGAAACTTTGTCTCCAGGCAAAAAATTTTGACGCTCTTTAATATTATTCAAACTATATAATTATGGAAGTTTAAATTCTGGACAAATTTTAACATTATTTCTGGCTCTGATACACTGTATTAGAAAGTAAGCCCAAAACATCACACACTCTGATTGGTTATAGACCCGCTTTATTTAACTAAAGTCCAAGTATGAAGTCACATATCACAAGAAAAAAAGTTAAATGATAAATTTGACTTGAGAGGTTATTTTCTAAAAGCAATAAAACAGACTGGCTTGTGTTTATAGACAAAAGTAGACACCATTTAGGCATGAGCTCAGGCTTACTATGGGTTCAACTAGGCACTGAAACTTTCTGCTGGAGTGAAAGAAATAATTGGTGAACACAGACTAACAAAGGCGTTTAGTTTGTGGAAGCTACTGAGTATTGGCTCAAGGCTGTGCAATTATTGCAATAACTTTATAATAATATTCAGATCTTTAATCTGTGTTACAGTTGATCATGAATTAGCTGGCATTTAGTCTTAGAACTCTGCTACCCTTTTTACTTCTTAATTATTCCCTGCAATTGACATTGGTGAATGAGCTCAGAATATTCTTGTGAGAACTGAATTGATTTCTAACCGAATTTTGGAACTTGTGAATCAAAAATTTTGCTTTTGCGAAATGTTGAAGTTTTTTTATACCATTTGTTTGTTTCATTTTTTTGTGTGAATGAAGAGGTATAGCAAAATCAAGGGTTCATATTGCAAAATTCAGGACAAAGCACAATTAGAGTTTTTTTACAGATCGCGCTATCGCCTAATAAAAAGATGACTAAATGCTGATTTTTAAACAGTTTTCTTAAATTAATGTCAATTTACTCAACTAATGCATACGCAGTGATGAGAAAACAATGTTGACAGTTTAGGGATATGTCAAGTAGACATGAATAGTTTCTTTCTGTGAAAATTTCTGCTAATTCACACTCATGTTGTCTTGACTCAAGACACCTTTACTGTACACGATTGTACTTATAAAGAACAGACTTGTCATGACGAGATCTGAATTCTTTTATTTTTGTTTTCAGGGAAGCACCATGTTCCTTGTTTCTATTGCATCACACATGAATACAAAATGAAGAAATATGGCGGATGTAAAAAAAAGTTCATTAAAACTAAAAAGAGAAATTTTAAAACAACTGTGGTAGATACTTTCTCTTTTGGTTTACATGACACCCAAGGTTCTTGTTGTTCTTATATTTTAATAAATCAGGTTTCCTGTGTTCATCTGTATTGATCAAAGCTTTCCATGTAAATTTTCTTAATCAAAGTAATTGTAAGGTTAGTTTTGTCAACTCTATTTCTGCAAACATGTGCACTGGTTGCACCAGAAGCAAAAAACTCGAGATTGTGCAGATGTGCCAAAACTGACTTTTTGAAAAGTTCTGAGTTTTGTTGATGAACTGCATTTTAATAATCAGGTTCTTCCACAGGAAGCCAAGTTAATAGAAAATGCTAGATTATAGCAGACACTAAAAAAGTAGAGAAAAAACTTGGGTTCTCCTCTGTTTTGCTATATATATCATAGTGTTTTCTTTCTTGCCCAGAAACATGCACGAGGCTGTTTTATTCCTTTTATAACTGTTATAACTTTTTCATATACGCTGCCAACATCTATCACAGTGATCATGTGATGGTCCTTTACTGGGCCTGTTTTGACCAACTTTATCAATCATTCTTATTTTGGTTTACTAATTCAAACAAGCACAAAAATTATAAACTACTACAATTTTTAACTAAAATCTATATAGCAAAGTCTGGGGCTTGGAGCAAGGGTAAGATGGGAAACAAAAAGGGAAATCTAATAAAAAAGAAAGGTTATTAGTGATTAAAAAACCAATCTGTTTCAAGAAACATTGCAGTTCAGAAAAAGATGGCCTAGTTTTCATTAACGCAAAATATTGCGTATATTACGCAAAAAAAATTTTTGGGACGCAAAAATGGAATTTTTGTTTCTCACTGGGTTTTGTTTGGGACCCCTCATTCAAGAACAAAGTCGCCACTGGGACCCCTCTTGACAATTTCTACTGAAAACCCTGAATATTATTATACATATCTGTGTACAATGTTCAAACATAAAAATAAAGTAGTTTTCTGAAGAAAGGGTAAAAAATGATACAATAACATACATCTAGTTTGAAGATAAGTTTGAAAAATTAATACATGAAATTTTTTTTTCTGGATTTTTAAAATGGTTTACTTAATAAACAGTTGACTATCTTTATAATAGTCTAAACACTTTGGCGTATTGATTGAAGAAAAACCAAAAAATTTTAAATCAAATAATTATTAGTTCTTACCTTTTTCTTTACCAGTTTTCTTGTGTGTAAAGAATGGCTCTACTTTACTAAACATCGCAATGAGTGACAGCACCACAACAATTCCATTAATGACCACACCCAAGCGCTCTGGGTAATGAACCATGATAAAACCAAGAATGTCAAAGAATACCACCTTTCCATGTTTATACTCTCCAGGGTGGACCAAAAAAGGTGAATTTGCCATTCCTTTTAACACTGAAAGTAGGTTCTCACCTGCCCTCTGAACTGAGCCTGGCGTGACTGCCGAGGGTGTGTCATACCAAGTGTGATATACATAGCCATTGGATATATATGCAATGTCAATACCTGAAAAAAAGGTTAAACCTCATAAATTCTGTGAGAAATGTGAGGTTTATCTGCAAAACAGGGATTTTTAGCTTTTAGAGAAGCGGTAAGGCACATCTTGGGAATTTTTATGTTGAAAATATGTACAGCAACACTGCACAGCATACTTGAATGAAAGTAACTAGTAGTCTTGAAATGGAAATCATGACAACGACTGAGATCAGATAAAGACTGTACAATTCTCTTTGTAAAATGAATGATTGTGATTGAATAGTAGAGATCTGAGGCCACTGATTGGCAATTTGACATTTGGCAGTGTTCTAGCTACCTCAAAATGAAAGGGCGTGACACCCTGTCATTTTCAGAGACCAAACTTTTTGTTATAATGAAAGCTGTAGTTAAAATGCAAAAAATAAAAGATGTTTGAACTCTATTTTATTATTTTTTACAAGTTCTTGAGCATCTTGAATTATTGCTTGAGACAATGTAAGTTTGAGCCAAAATGATCAGTCAGCAGTTTTATTGCTTGCTGTCACAGTGCTTGCTTTGCAATATTTGCCAAATCAGAACACAAAAACCAGAAACAGCTATTGTTAAATATTTTGCAGCATGGAACCCTGTAATTTGTTTGAGCTGGCTGGAACCTTGGTTATATTGACAAAATTAAAGGATCATTTTTAGAACTAGCCCAAATATAATACAATTAAATGAAAACCAGTAATGAGATTAGTTGTATCAAGTTGACGAGAACTGATCATCAGACAAAGAAAATGGGTAATGAGATAAACAGAAAATAAGAACTAATCAGACAAAGCAAGTGGATTATAAGATAATATGAAAATACAAACTGATCAGATGATGCAAATTAGGGTGGAGATAAAGAGATGATGTAGAATTGGTAAATCTGACAAGGTAAATTAATAAAGGTGAAAATAATTAATAAAAGTTTGACATACTGAAACGACATTTGCAAGAGCTCTACATGACAGAATCATTGATAGTAATTGACTTAAGGCTATTACCGGTAGTCTACAAGTTCATTAAATTAATTTATTTTAATAACTAGAATTTTACCTGGGATTTGTCCAAAGTCCCTGTAAATTCTAAAATCAGTGTCACTAGGAATCAAGCCACTCTGAAACACCTCCTGGCCCACAGCTTGTGCAAATGGGTATTTGGCTGACTCAGTGTAAGTTCTAATGAGCCACGGATGTTCCGGACCAGCTTGGAATACAATTTCTCTCCCACCTAATGAGTCAATTTTTGATACAATTAAACAAAAAATCAGAGCTATACTGTCTTAAAATTATCTTTTAGCTATTCATTCACAGCTAAACACATTCAAAAGTTGCCTAATGAGTTAAAAGAAAGTTAACACAATTGTATTGTGACTATGTTATTGTCACAATTATTCTACAGTATTGAATTTGTTATTTTTATTAGAAGAGCCACCCAGTTGTAGTTATGCTGTCATAGTTCTAAAGTGTTATGGGCAATTATTCATAAAAATCATTACCATCACCATTATGAGATCAAAAGATATACATGATTGTCACTGTTATCACTATAATATTATATGAAACCACTAAATAATAGTTATTTATGTTATGAAACAAAATGATGGGGTGAGTAATGATGGGGACAGTAATGATTGGGGTGAGTAATGATGGAGATGAGTAATGATGGGGATGAGTACTGATGGGGTGAATGATGATGGAGATGAGTAACGATGGGAATGAGTAATGATGGGGACAGTAATGATGGGGGTGAGTAATGATGGGAATGAGTAATGATGGGGACAGTAATGATGGGGGTGAGTAACGTTGGGGATGAGTAATGATGGAGACAGTAATGATGGGGGTGAGTAATGATAGGGATGAGTAATGATGGGGATAAGTAATGATGGGGGTGAGTAATGATGGGAATGAGTAATGATGGGGACAGTAATGATGGGGATGAGTAATGATGGGTAGAGTGATGATGGGGATGAGTAATGATGGGAATGAATAATGATGGAGACAGTGATGATGGGGGTGAGTAATGATGGGGATGAGTAATGATGGGGATCAGTAATGATAGGGATCAGTAATGATAGGAATGAGTAATGATGGGGACAGTAATGATGGGAGTGAGTAATGATGGGGATGAGTAATAATGGGGATGAGTAATGATGAGGTGAGTGATGATGGGGATGAGTAAACATGGTATGAATAAAGATGGGATGAGTAATGATGGGTTGAGTAATGATGGTTCATTGAGGAAATTGGTTCCATACTTTATATTTAAAACCCTTCCCTGGCTTTGATCCCCTAACAACAATCCTGGCAGGGGGTTGTTTGGGAACTCTAGAACTCTTCTCTGGCTTTGTTTCTGATTAGCTGTGTTAGTTCCAAGCTCTCAAGGAAACCCCCTGCCGTGGGACTGATTTGGAGTACCCCAATACCTTCCCCTGGCATGCTTCTGAAAGGGTAGATAAATTCTGGGCCAAGTTGTTCGAAAGATGATTAACCCTAATCTAGGGTTAATTACCATGACAACCAAAAGATTTTGTTAAGTGTTTATCCTGGCTTAAAGTTAATCAACTTTTGAACAACTACAGTCCTGGATGTCTTAGAACCTTCCGCTTGCCATGCTTGAGGTTGGAGAAACTGGTTCAATTTACCTAAGAACCAGCTAGAATACACCCCTGTAAGAGTTTATAAAAGTATCTCTCACCTGCTCCAGCAGCTTCCAAGTTGACGAATGCCTTCACAGTCCTTGCCCATTTATGCTGCGTAATAAAGCCGTGACTAGCTTGCAAGATGTTCTCTTCAGCTCCATTAAACTGGAATATAATTCCGTGTTTGAGCTGAACTTCAGCTGACTGTGCCAAGCACCTCAGCACCTCCAGCATGGTAGCACAGCTCACCGCGTCATCACTGGCCCCTGGTGATCCTGGTACTGAGTCAAAATGAGCATTCACAAGAACACTGTGTTGGGGTGGGAAACTCTTCTTGGGACCGACACGAACCAAAATATTTGTCACGTTATGATAATAGCTAGTCATTGCGTCCAGAAAGTTTAGTTCAAAACTACCTGTAGGTCGCTGTACGTCTATCTCGAGCTCAAGATCTTTGTTGCTCAAGCTTTGTATCTCTTTTAATTCGGAAAGAATATACTTTACTGTTTGCACTTCACAAGCATGACTACCGGTCGGCCTTGACCCAAACGATGTTATTATTTCAAGATGCTTTCGCGCCCTTTCTTCAGAGAATTCATTCAACGCACTTTCAGACTTTTTCTTCGCTGCTGGTAGCTGCCGGTGTGCTGTCCATACGAACAAAAACAAAGTAAAGTAAAAGAGTATGATCACAAAAACAAGGTAACGCTTTATCTTTTTGGTTGAGTTTGATGAACTGGCTCCCGTTGGTTCAATGATATTGTCATCTTTAGGCAAAACTTGTGATGAAAACATCCCTCCTCGTTTGCGCAGTTGAGCATCCATCTTGAATTTTGATCGATGTTCGTTGAGTAAAACCCGTGGACTGGGGCCTAGCTACGGTTCTGAGATTGCGCAGTGTGTGAGTGTGTGCGAAGTAGAATCAAGATGGCGCCGATTTTGTGACTTCCGACTTTTCCGTCAGAGGCTGAACTTCCAGCCCAATATTGATCGACAGGTAAAATGGTGGAGCCGAACGAGGACTATGTTAATACCCTTCTCAATATGGGGTTTGTGGATAGAGCTCAAATTCGTCGAGCGCTCAGCCTGGCAAAAAATGACTTGAACGACGCTGTAGCACTTCTGACTGGAGAAGAAACCGGGTCGAGCTTCGAGTTGTTTGAAGATACAGAGATGAAGGATACGGAAACACAGCCAGGGTCTGATGATGGAGGTATGGACATTCCGCCGTTGGTCGATGCAAAGGAGGGAGATGACAGTGAAGTATATGGCGAGACGGGAGGGGAGCCCCCTCCACCATATCATGAAGCTGTGAACACTAGTCATGGCCCCTCCTCAAACGGGCAAGGACAAAGGCCGAATGCTTCACAGTCCGATGTGTGTATGGAATCAGGACCTTTAGAGTTCCCAACTACAAACTTGTATGAGTTAGAAGACCGAGTTTTTGTTGAAAATTGGTCAATTCCGTACAAGAGGGAGGAATCTTTAGGCAAATGTTTACTAAGCGCAATACGTTTCGCTCAGGAAGGTAAGTTATTAATTAGTTTTATTTGTTTTTGTGCATTTTGTGTGATTAATTTATTAAAATTATACTGCAGCCGCTAATTAAAACTATCTCTCGAAATTTGTAAACATATACTTTATATGCTCCCCAAAACAGTTAAACACTGTTAAGATAGAGTCAAAACTTACGTAGCTTGCCGATTGTTTTGAGTGCCGATGTTGATCAAATATGTAGAAAATTGTCAAATTTAGCGCCAAAGCCCATTATTTTTAATCGATATCTTAAACATTGTATTTTATAACAACGGCGTTGTTCAACATTACTAGAAAGTGTCAAAGCAGTCACGGAGATTAATTAAAGAAAGGTAGTTTGTATAAAATCTGAAAGTATAGCTCAAAGTTTGATTTCACGATGTGTACCTCTTAAACGTTAGAAGCACAATATAAAACTTTTAGTTTCAGTTTAACAGTGCCAGATATTAAATTTCCAAATCCAGGCACGGATGGTCAGTGGGCATTACATGTTAGAGTTAGTGGTCTGTTCAAAACGATCCACAGACTGATTGGACAGCTATGGAAGATTAGTCGTTCCATACAGTAATGGTTCTTACAAGAATGTTTATTTATTTATTTACAGTATTCGCCATTAACAACAGGGCTTACCACAGAGATACTTTTCAATATTGAGGTCCTTGTTTAGTTGTGTTGAATATTTAGATGTGTTATACACTTACATTTACTACTTGTGATTCAATTATTAATGGTTCTTACAAGAATGTTTATTTACTTATTTACAGTATTAGCCATTAATGACAGGGCTTACCACAGAGATACTTTTCAGTATTGAGGTCCTTGTTTAGTTGTGTTGAATATTTAGATGTGTTATACACTTACATTTACTACTTGTGATTCAACTATCAATACTTTCTTCTGTTCCCCATTAAGCCTCAAAAATTTTTCTTGTTTAAAAATAGGGTTTTATTCTCTGTTGTAAGTTTTGACAACATCATCAGCACTTTTAAATCTTAGATTTTGCAATTTTAGCCTTTTTGGGTCTTTACTATGTTTTATAATATTTTAGTGATTAAGTTCTGTAAAAGATTGGGTGTTTGGTATAAAAATTTTTGACAAATGTTCACACATTTTCTGCAATTATATTTGGTAAGAAAAAGGCAGATACAAGCAGTAAGATTATGTCCTGGTGTTGGTTACCATATATTACGTTATAGCTAATCACTGTTATATTGTATCATTAATGAACAAAAGATATTTTTGCTACTATTACTAAGTACCCTGTTTGATGTATAAAGTGCCCCCTCCCCGACTGCATAAGTATGGAAAGTTTGGGAGTGAGTGCTTGTTTGAGCATTGGCGCTTGCACATCAAATTTCCATAATAATAGCTTTCCAAAATATAGCACTTAATCTGGAAATGAAACAAATGAAAAATCATTGTTCACTTACTTTTTCTGAATCATAATCGCTAATGAACAACATCTTTGCAACAAAACTTGCTAAATAGTCAAGGCACTGTAAAGGCTACACTGCTTTCAGAAATGAAGTCTCAAAGTTTGTTCTACCTTGACCATGTTTGATTTTTTCAGAATTTTACAGAAAAAGTACTTTCCTGATCTTTATAATCAATGGCTCATAATGAGGTTTTCTGAAAAACTCTTGAGCCTAGAAAATTCTGTAATGAGTTCGCCTGCTTGCCCCCAGACTTTTCACGCCGAGAGTGACAATGGCACACATTTTTCAATCTCATATGAACTTGTTTTGATCTCCAAAGTTTTGTTTTTTGGGTTTTAATGATCAATTTTGGTACTTGGCCCAGGACTTTTGCAGCTGTTATTTGAGTTATAAAATTCTCTGTGTAAAATCTTTTGTCTGGAAAGGGGGATGGGTGCATATTCGAGCATAGGTGCTTTTAAAATATATCAAATATGGTACTATTATTACTACTGCTACTACCACTACTGCAATTAGTTCTGACTTCTAACACCATAACTACTAATAACCGGAAGGAAGATATTGTAGACCAACACCTCCTTGAGGAAGCTGCCTCAACAAATTTTTTAAAACCAATGTAGATCATCTGATATACTGTACAAAATCTCCATGATATAGATTAAGAATGTTCTAAAAACATTTAATTTGTTTTCATAAAATTTGTTAGGCTTGGATGAAGCAGATGAGAATTGCAAGAGGTTCATGGACAGAGCTTTACCAGAGTGCTTTAGGAAGGTGGGGAGCCTGTTATTTTGTGTTATATCAATAAGCTATCAATGTTATTCGGTTGGAGCAAAAAAGGCAAGTATTGAGGGGGGGGGGGGTGGGCGATAACAAAGGTTAAGGGAATTTCGAACAGGATATAAGAGAATGGCCAAGAACTAGAAGGCAATAATTATTGAAGGGTCTAGTGCAAAAACAATGCAAGTGACTTAGTAATAATATGAGGTTTTTGCACTAGATCCTTCAGTCGGCATAGGTCTGAGGGGCCAGGCTAAGAGTAGAAGGGGATTGGCAAAGACTTGAGGGAGTGGGCAAAATAGAGAGGGATAGGCTAAGAATGGAGGGAGTGGGCTAAATAGAGAGGGTTGGGCTAAGAATGGAGGGAGTGGCCAAAAGGGAGGGGTGGGCTAAGAATGGAGGGAGTGGGCAAAATAGGGAGGACTTGGCTAAGAATGGAGGGAGTGGGCAAAATAGAGAGGGATAGGCTAAGAATGAAGGGAGTGGGCTAAATAGAGAGGGTTGGGCTAAGAATGGAGGGAGTGGGCAAAAGGGAGGGGTGGGCTAAGAATGGAGGGAGTGGGCAAAATAGGGAGGGCTGGGCTAAGAATGGAAGGAGTGGGCATAATAGGGAGGGATGGGCTAAGAATGGAGGGAGTGGGCATAATAGGGAGGGATGTGCGAAGAATAGATTGGGCAAAAGGGAATGATGGGCTAAGAATGGAGGGAGTGGGCAAAATAGAGAGGGATGGGCTAAGAATGGAGGGAGTGGGCAAAGTAGGGAGGAATGGGCTATGAGTAGAGGGAGTGGACAAAGTAGAGAGGGATGGGCTAAGAATGGAGAGAGTGGGCAAAGTAGGGAGGGATGAGCAAAAATTGAGGGAGTGGGCAAAGTAGGGAGGGATGGGCTAAGAATGGAGGGAGTGGGCAAAGTAGGGAGGGATGAGCAAAGAATTGAGGGAGTGGGTAAAGTAGGGAGGGATGAGCAAAGAATTGAGGGAGTGGGCAAACAAAATAAAACTCTGAAAACTAGTTGACATATGTCTGATTTTTATACTTTTCTGTCAGACAATTACAGATATTTACTGGACATTGCCCGAAGGTAATTTTGAACCCTGGAATGGGATGGGCAAAGAATAGATGTGGTTGGGCAAAAAATGTTGGTAAAAAGGGAAATAACTTCGGGATAATATGTCAGTGATTAGTCATTGTTCAAGGAGTAATGTCCTGACTCGGAAAACTAGTGAGAGATACCTTGGCCAAGCCGAAATCAAGTTTATGTCACAGAGTGGTAAATCGGACTAAATCTTATCCATCCTGAAGTTATATTATTTTGTTATTATTGGTCAACCTGAACAACAACATTTCACCTCGTGCTAAAATTTCTGTCAGTAGTTCTTTTTTTTTTTTAATGTTTAAATTGACTTTGAGATCTCTCTTGCTTCTATCTTGCCATGACGCGCTTCGTAGTGGAAGCAGTCTATCTTTGGAGTCAACTACAGAAGAAAACAAAAAACATACAGGTCACTTCCTGAATAAAAATAAATAGTAGTGAAATATCACAATTATGAAATCTATGGTCTGAACGAAGATTTACGAACAAACAATTGAGCCCCCGCGCCATAACTACAAGAGCAAATTCAATCAATACATGAGTCATGAGAAACTGATTGTAAAACTTACCTCTTCAACTAATATTTGGGGTCAACTACAGAAGAAAGCAAAAAACATACAGGTCAGTTTCTGAATTATAATTAAAAGAAGTGAAACATCACGATCATTGAGTGCATGGTCTGAACCAAAGATTTACAGTACGAACAAACAATTGAGTTCACGCGCCATAACTACAAAAGTGAATCCAATCAATACATGAGAAACTGATTGTAAAACTTACCTCTTCAAACATATACCTCTTTCAGTTCCATCTACAGTAAGGGCTGTAGAAAATCGTTGAAAAGCTCAGAAGTGCATATCATTGTAAACTAACTGCAAATCTTTCTCACGGATGCAATTCTTGCTCTCCACATGAACTGATCATGACACATGCTTGTTTGTTTCAGTTAATATCGAACTCATTTGAAGTAGGCTCGAACTTAGTCTCCTAAAGCAGGACATTGCCTCTTTAAGCTACCCAGATTTGTCACTTGACTTTGTCTGTAAATGGAACATATATCATATGAAAATATTGTTACTTGCTGATTGTTAGGCTTGATATGTACACAAACAGCAAATAAGACAAAAGATGTAAGGTTTCAGCAGCTTGGATACAGATACTATGGAAGATTTTTTTTTTGGAAGAAAATTTTGAGTCTCAGGAATACAATCCATCCCTCTCTGGTTTAGAGGGTTATAAAAAACTATTTCACCATAAATCAAGGAGAACTAATTTGTTTCCAATACTTCTGTTCTAGCTCCTAATGTCACATGCAGTTAAGAGTTGGACAGCTGAAGTACAAGAGGGAATTTATGATATGTTACAGATTTTAATTGATCTTGTTGCTACCAGATTGAAACACACACCACCTCCATTTGGGCTATTGCAAGTTCTTACACAGGTAGGACTTGATGTTCTGAATGATTATCATTGTTCCTGTTGCTGCACGCTTTGAATAAATGTATATTGTCATTCGATTGATGTTGATTTTATCTGCTGTAATTGGATTGCATTTTTATTTACTTGAATAACGTGGGTGCAAAAAAACCTGAAAAGGTATTAATTTTACCTAAAATCATCACTTAGGCCGTTTTTGCACCATGCTCTTCAATTGACATAGATGATTTAAGAATAAGGTTAAGTGCACTAGAATGAAAATTCATACTTGACACTCTCAACACTTCTTATGTGAATGTGTCAACAACTGCAGGAATTACTGCAGAACAACTAGGGACCATATCCCAAATTAGGGATGATCAATAGCAAGGAACCCACATGTAATTTTTCTAGCCTAACCCCAATTTCAAAATCATCTAAATTTGTTTGTGCAAAATATTTATTCTAGAATCTTTATTTACAGGCTTTTGATCCAGAAACAGAGTTCCACTACAAGAACAGAACAAGAGCCTCAGACAAGACCCATTATGAACAGTTTTTTGGTTCTGAGAAGTGTTATGCCATGAGCCCAGCTAACTCTGCTTATTACACCTATTCTTCCTACAAGGTACTTTTAATGAGTGGTATGAGTAGAAGTTACCAATTATTGATTTTCTTGCTAATTATGCACACCCAATAGATATAGTCAGCAGTGTAGTGGCCAAGTGGTTAGCACATTCGACTCATAATCCTAGGGTTGTGAGTTCAAGCCATGGTCAGACCACTGTGTTGTGTCCTTGAACAAGACACTTTATCTGACTTGTTCCAGTCCACTCTGCTCTATAAATGAGAACCAGTCAGTGTTTTCCCTAGACATGAAAGTAGGCGTTGGAAAAACATAAGCAGGCGATGCAAAAAACTTTTTATTATCCACTCTGCCTTAGAGTTTTTCTTTTTCAAACAAATATTTAAATTGACAAAAAAGTAGGCGTCGCAAACCGTAGAGTTGCCGTAGGATGCGACAGCGATGGCTTATTTTGAAAACACTGCCAGTTCTGCTGGGCGCTAACCTGCAATAGATTAGTGCCCTGTACAGTGTGAGTCAAAGACTCTCATCCACTTAGCACCTCAGAAACCGGAGATAAGTGCTGGCCTGGTGAGCCACTTAGGTTTGAGAAAGGGTTTGACTGTTTTTATTAGATACCATTTTGGTTGTCCAAAGTGATTTCAAGCTCGATTTCAATAAAGGTTTTGGCAACACAGTATGACAATCTCTTAGGTTAGTGGGCAGGTTTTTGGCAGGAGGGATTTATTTAATATTGATTTGAGGTACTAGGATAGCCCACGAAATTTAGCCCTCTCAAATGTTGTTTCCTGCATTTTAAGAGGGTTAAGAAAGACTGAATTGCAGTTTAAGGTCCACTGTTTTATTTAAGGATTCATCCATCCAAACCCACCCATCCTTCAGGCTGTCTCTAAGATGAGCTTCTACATGTGGTCCCAAGGGAATGTGATGTGATGAAATGAGATTTCTCATCTCAAAAAACAGTCTCATTATGACATTGGTCTCTTTGCAATAATATTCCAGCTTGTATTTTGCCCACATTGTTGGTTCATAATAAAAAATCTTTGGCCAAAGGTTAATACAATAATATTTTTTTTACTAGGATCCTTATGGCTGGCTGGTCAATTTGATTAACAGAGTAAGTGTTAACATTTTAGATGTTGTTTAGATATTCATACTTAAACATTTTCTTTTTAACCTGCATGGCCCAGCCAGTTGATTGTTATCTAACTTTTTCTTACATCGCATATATAAATTAATTTGTTGGGGCACCGATAATTTTCAAAATAATTAGTCGGTCGGAAAAAAAAAGAAAATAAAAAAAACATATATATAATTTATGTAATTTACATAAATCAGATCCGTGTCACATCAAGTGTCGAAACACTGAAAATTCAATGTTGGTAATCTGTTGCTAAAAGATATGAAAACTTGTTTAATTTTTAAGGAGTAAGGGATAAAAAAGCTAACAAGAACTTTTTGTCCAATGATAGTAAACGTTTTGAAAGTTTATGTTCACATGTAAATTAGAACAAAATTGTCTTGACAGTTGCTTGTTTCTCAACGCACAGACAGAAATCCAACAGTAATTTAAGGTCAATAAATCAATATTTTATTGTCACACCACATAAACCACAGTGACTTTGTGGTAAAGATAATGATTTAAAATCTGTAATTTTAAAAACTCAAAACATTTGTGAAAGACTAGTTTTGTGTTTGGGAAAGAAGAACTGAATTAGCCTTTCTTCACCATTCAGTTTATCATTTATCTTTAGTTAAATGATTTCGTTAATTTTCATTTTGTTCTACTTTTTCAGTCACAGTCTGCAAAATGCTATTCACATAAACGATGTTCAATATAGATATATTTATGTCGCAGACTTGATGAAACTAGTTGCTGACTTTGACATGAGCAAAGCAATGACAGTGAAAATGCGAAAAAAAAGCGACAACTAAACTTTCCCTCCCCCCCAAAAAAAATAACTAGATCAGCTGGGGAGCAATCACTCAGAACAATACCTGAAATTGTCAAACAATTTGGTTTCAAAGTAAAAATATATCTAGAGTGATTGAACAAATATTTTGAAGAGGAACATGATTTCGTGTAATCGAACTTTATACCGTCGATTGGCTTTCTAGTCACATGTTTTGCGACTGTCAATGGCAATTTCGAGTAAAACAGGATTTTTTTGATCAAGTTGATTACATGATATGAGGCCGCTAAATAATCTAGGGACAATGCAAATAATTTTGTTACTGGACTCCTTAGAAGTTGATTTGCAACAAACGGTTTAAAATATGGCAAGACTTTTGTAATCTTTTGCACAGCTTTTCATTCATCTTTGACTTTGTTTACTTTGCATCAGCGCTCATTAACAACAGCAGCAAACTTGGTTTGTTCTCAGGAATGTTAACACAAAAATCATCATTCCCCTTGCTCAGTCCATATATCTTTTAGGAAGGAGACATATTGGAAGACTCATAATCATTTCTTCAAAACCAGTTTTAAAAGCATCAAATGATGCGTACAAGGGACATGCTGGCGTGATGTCAGTTTTCTTTCAAAGATTTTTAAAACACGACAAGAACTCCGATTTCACATACTTTGCATCGGTGCTCATTATCAACATCTTCAAGCTTGGTTTGTTCTCAGGAAAAAATCATCATTCTCCTTGATCAGTTCGTATATCTTTAAGAGGGAGACATATTAGAAGACTGACCATTTCTAGTGCGATGTCTGTTTTCTTTTAAAGGTTTCTAAAACATGTCGAGTACACAGATTTGGCTGCTTATAATTTTATGACGAACAGCCATTTGTACAAAACACTCTTATTTATGAAGTTGATACAAAGGTATTTAGCTTCTGTTCGATTTAAATGTTTTCAATCACACATTGTGAGACAGAAATTGACTAAAATGGTTGCACTTTTTTTTTGATTTGAGAAAAATTAGGGTCGGTCAGATCTGTGCCCCAACAAATTAATTTGATTTGGCCTAAGGAGAAAAGTACTGAAATCTAGATTCTAGAAACAATGATATCCTTTGTGAAAACTTTAAGCACCAAAAGTTGGGCAATTTGCTCAGGCTCCATTTTGTTTTGTAGGATGCTTACAGTATGTTTAGCCTCCTTAAAATTTTGAAAATACGGCCACTTAACAACTCGAAAACATCAAAAGTATTTGCTTTCTAGTTCAGCCAGTATCTCAATTTGTGTGCGCTTGGCCTTATGGGTACTAGTTCCCATTCAAGACTCTCATTGCTGGAAATGAAAATGGAATGCCTCTAAATTTCGAGCCCTGGTCCAAGGTGTGATAAGGTTTTATTTTCCAATCAGAACCCAGGCCCTTTTACCTGCAAAGAATGAGCAAAATGCAAAAAATTGTGCCATATTTTTGTTAAAGTGCCAGCAATGGTCATCTTGATTTGAGAAACATAGAGTTCAATGGTATTTCTCTTGTCAATTAAATCATACAGGCCCAGTTAAGGTTTACATTAATTTATAAAGTGTTAAGTAATGTGTTAAACCAGTTGATCATATGTACAGGCCCTAAGAAAGTTTCATAGAGTGAGATATTCGTAAAAAAATAATCAGGTACTGTTATGAATATCTTGGACTTCAGAAAAGTAATGTATACAAAAAATATTCTTGAGTTCTAATTGAGAGAGCTTAACAGCACATCATATGATGTGCTTGGGGCTGATCTGATCTTCTCTTTTCACTTTTTGCCCTAGGTTTTGGTGGTTTACAAACTAGAGTTAACCATGAATACATGTATATTTTAAAGTCTATTTTGAATAAAATAATTTGAAAACAAAGCGTTTAATTTCTGTTAACAAAAGAAGTGTGCTTCAGTTTGCAGAGAAAGGAGGTTTTGAAGGCATTAGAAAGCAAATTGAAGATGCAGAAAAAGTGGACGCACCAGTAAGATTGTTTGGTTGATACACCAGTGATAAATTAATTTTCTTGTAGGGGCTCTGGTCTATGACTCATTCCGGATGGTTATGGTTGACCATAAGACAAAAATAGTTAAGGATCAGGATCTTAATTCTCCTAGATTATCCAGCTTCGGTTTGGGAGAATTTCAATCTTTATCAAAGTCAAGTAATATTTTATCAAAGTTGATCACCAGTGAGTTATCAGTAGACCATAGACTGAAACTATAGTGTATTGTAAAAAAGTTAACTTAGTGTTAAACTTAAGTCTTTCCCAATGTTTCAGATGTTTACTGAAGAGAGCATCATAATATACATGTCATGCATCCCAGACCTCCTATATTTCCTACTTTTCCTATATTTTTAATAGGATCCTATAAAACTCCTATTTTAGA